>VALG01017161.1:0-19361 GCA_009835305.1 Ipomoea purpurea
CAAAAATTCATAATACTTCATGAACAACAATAAGCACCCTGCAATTAAGTTAGCATTCCTATTGAAAATGAAGAAAACTAAATAAGTAAGCCTCACAGGAATATCACTCATCACTCAAGTGTTTGATGGGTATAAATTTCACTCAAGTTCATTCCTATAAAATTGCTCTACCATAGGCTTGCATATCTTCTCAATCACCACTACAAGAGTCATGCATGACACAAATCATAAGGACTTTCCACAGGTTGTAATGGGGCTAGGGTTAAGGTAGGGAATATTTTAGGAAAGTAGCTTTAAACAAAAGCTTTCAAACTAGAGGAGCAATAAATACAAATAATTCAAGATACTTGCTCAACACCAAAGTATAGAATGCTTCCTCAGTATTACCAAAATTTCCCCTTACTTCATTTATTTAGAAGTAACTTCAACTCAAAATCAATTGCTGATTCTTTCTCATTTTCTCATAAATTTTCAGCAATATTTTTCTTTTTTCAAACATATATTCTCCATTTTTCCATTTTTTCATTTTTCAATTTCCATATTATTTTTTTTTTGGAATCATGAATTGTCTTCGTTTTCTTTTTCATAGAAGACCAGTGACAAATCGCAATGAAGATACAACCCACCTCATTCTCCATCATATTAACACAAGAAAGTGACCTCCCCACACTTCTTCCTCACAACCTCACGTAGATTACACGAATAATTCAAAATTTGCTCCACTAGTTATTCAGCTGGGTGAAGGCATTATTTTTAGATATAAAAGGCTTGTAATGTGGTTCAAAATAAAGAAAAGAATGGCCATAAAGCTCAAAGTGGGTTAACAAAGGAAATAAATCATAGGACAAAACCGTTTATTTGGCTAGTGAGGCTCAAATCAAATAATGGCCTTAATCACATTGAGTCATGCATGGTCTAATTAGCTTTAAAAGAAATCAAGCAAGTTCTAGAGAAACAAAATTATGAAAGAAATCACACAAAAGAAGAAAATGAGACCGAAGTGTCAGTCAATGGCTCAAATCTCACAGGCTTATTGCTTACTTAATATAGCCACTACATATCAAACAGGAAATGCTGACAAACTAATCACAATTGCCAAACTATTTATTCAATCATGTTATGAATTCCAAGAAAGTAAATTTTTTTTCAAAATAATTTTTTTTTTACATAAAATAGTAGTAAAAAATATTTTGAAAATTTGAAATAAGAAAATAAATAATAAAACTTTTTTTTTTTACATAAGCAAATAAATAATAAGACTAAATCCCTCCCCCCACACTTATTATCAACATTGTCCCCAATGTTGAATAAAAAAATGCAGAAAGGATTATTGAATGAGAATAGGGAATAAAATAAAATAAAATAAAATAAAAATGGAACAAACACACCTTAGGTTGCCTCCCAAGCAGCGCCTTTGTTTATCGTCGTTGGCTCGACTTATGATATTTTTTAAATTTCCATCGCCTTTTTGAGTACTTTCGATGATTAGTATTCAAAGAAGTCCCTTCATGCAGATTATGACTCAAAGATGATTTATTATTTGGTTCTTCTTTATTTCATTAGAAGCAATTTCCTCAAATGTAACAAAAGTTCAAAGAATCAACAAAAATTGCAAAATTATCATCAAGGAGATTCATGGTATCATAAATATTAAAAGTCACAAATTTTACCATTAGACTCCCATGTAAGCATACCACTATGAATATCGTTTTAGTTTTTGCAGTTTTTAAGAATGGTCCTTCCTAACAAAAATGAAATTTTATTATTTTCCATATCAAGACATAAAAAACAGCCAGGAAAAACCAAGTTATTAACTTCAACAAGCAAATCCTCAATCCACACCCTAGGATGTAGAGTAATCCAATCAGCCAATTGAATTACTATACTAGATTTTCAGGGGTCCAAGATTTAACGAACATAATAAACGAAATATGCATGACATTAATAGAGCTCCTAAATCTAACATAGCATTTTCAAGTTTAAACACCACCTTATCATGCACGGTGACATAGTAACAGATACCTGGGTCTTTGCACTTTTCAGGAAGATTGCTTTACTAGCCATAGAGACATTCTCTTGCACTTTCACTTCCTCAATTCTTTCATTAATATTTCGTTATCTTTTATCAATGATCGTATACCTTTTTTAGAAAAATTTGCATAGCGATGGTTTCCTTTTTCATAGAATCTAAAAATGGTTTATTAGCCTCACATTCACTGAAATGTCTCATATATAATCATTATTTGAGTTTCCTCTTATTTGGTTCTAAAAGAGCTTGAGGAAAAGGATACTGGTTCATAATCAGAAAAAGAAGAAAGCTTACCTTGGGACTTCTCTTTATTGGCAATGATTCCTGCACTTATTTCCTTTATTAAATCAACATTCTTTTCCAGCGATATACTTCCACAGTAATTTCACTTACATTCTCTTTAGGATTAACGATCGTTTGAGAGTACGATGATACTAAACATCAACTAGGAACACCGGGGTAATTGCCAGAACTCTGTTGCTTCCAACTGAGATTACGTAGCCTTTGCAGTGTGGCACACTTTCATTTTAAGTTTTGAATACGGGTAAGCCTTTGGTTTCTTGAAGATACGTAGCCCCTTGTCTTCTGTTGGAATAGTTGTTTTCTTCTTGAAACTGGCAATTGTGTTAGTAGCAAGAGAATTTAACAATATCTTCTAGATTCGTACCTTATCTAAAGTTTTGGGTCGCCGCCTTAGCCTTCGCTCTTGAAGGAAATTGTTGTCTATACTGTTTGAAAATTAAACGATTCTTGACAAACTGGTTTCCCTTGTGAGTTCCCATAGCTAGGTTTGGGTGATCCTCCATCCATGTATATAGTGTATGGAAAATGATCATTACTTACCTTGTGGGAGGTTGATACAATGCCAGAACCTCCAGCCATGTTAACTTGTTCAATAGGTTCTTCTTGAAGAGTTGAGCATGCATTAGTATGGGTGCCCAAACGTAACCGAAGCACCAATTCCACTATGCTTTTTACAGTTATAGACAACTAATTGCATACTTGCTAATTGGAGCGGACAAGAGGTAGTTAAACCAGTAATGAATTTAGTTCGCTGGCAAGAAGCAGAAATTCACCCTTACCTCATTTCACTATGCTTTAGACGGGTTGTATCGTGATGTTCTATTGCCGCAGAAAATGTTGAGAATTTGAGCATGTTTTGCAATTAGAGTTCTTGGCAGCAGATCTGGGCATCGTGTGCTGGTGTCAATTAAAGCACCACCACTTGCAGCCCATGGCAATCATGGTTTTTAGGTCCATTTGGAAAAGGGGGTCCTTCATAAAAGTATTGAATGAGTAATTGGATCACTAATTGATGGTGTGGGCAGCTTGCACCATAAATTCGTTGAAACGCTCCCAATATTCATACTTAATGACCTCCATTGTTTTGCTTTATACCACAAATTTCTTTTCTAATGTTGGCCGCCCTTGAAAGCTGGGAAATATTTTTCAAGGAATGATGTCTTTAAGGTATTCCATGTGGTGATGCTCCCAGAAGGTAGATAGTATAGCCAATCCTTCGCTGAATCTTTCAAAGAAAATGGGAAGGCTCTCAACTTGATTTGTTCTTCAGTAACCCCTGTGGGTTTCATACTTGAACACACCACATGAAATTCCTTCAAGTGGTTGTGAGGGTCTTTCACCTGCATGTCCATGAAAAGAAGGCAAAAGATGAATCAATCCAGATTTTAATTCAAATTGGACATTAGCATCCAGAGCAGGGAAAGTGATGCATAAAGGTTGGTGATCTAAATTTGGAGCTCCAAGCTCTTTTAAGGTCTGATTTTGAGCCATGGGTTCCTCTTCTAAATCAGAGTTGGTAGAATCGGTAGCCAGATCACTAAACTCTAATTTCTTCAAAGCTTGTTTCCTCCACCTGCGTACAGTTCTTTCAATTTCTGAGTTGTATGGCAAGACTTCTTTGTTAGCAGATCGAGTTATAGGCATAAACCGTTAAAGATAGTGTAGCAATTATGTAAAAAGTAACGAAAGAAAAAGATTTTTTTTTTTTTTGGAACAAATGAAACAAATAAACAAATAACAAAATAAATAATTAAATAAATAAACAACACAAAATAAGCTAGAAAAATCTCCCCGGCAACGGCGCCAAAATTTTTGGCGAGCTGTCGTAGGCTCCCAAAGTTAAACCTTACAAACGTAGTAGCGGGAGTAAGGATCGATCCCACGAGGAGTAACTAGTTTAACTTTTGTGCTCAAATTAAAGTAGGGGGGTTTGGAATATATCGAGAATAAAGATAAAATAAAAGAGAATTTAAATAAAACAAGTAATTTAAACTGAACGAATAAACAATGAAAATAATATATCGAACTTATAATAAGAAACCTTGGTTAGTAAGATCCACCACCGGAATTCAACACTGATCATTGATTAATAAAGTAATTATATGCAATTGAATATTTGTCGTGAAATTATTTCATTTCCGTTTTCCCTTAGTTATAGGTACTAAAGCACACGCGGTTTAATTACCCCTAACTACTAAATAACCTAAGACAAGCGCTATAGATTTAATTTAATAGCAGCAATAGGAACTAGGAAAACCGACAAACTAAATAACACAAGCACAAGCGGTTGCATTTAACTTAGGAAAATATTCTACCCGAGTCCAATTATCACTAAGCCGTCAATAATTAACCCAGTTGCTACTGAATATTAGAATAATTTGTAGCACACATTATCTAATATAGCAAATATTATATCAAGTAAATAACTAGTAGGCTCCCTAGCAATTAAATGATACAACTATTCAAATAACTTAGAAGAATATTTAATACCCAAATGCATAAAATTATATAATAAAAATAAATAAATAATCTTACAGCATAATCAATTCTGAGGCTTCAATTCACTAAACCAAGTTAAAGAAATTAGCAATGAATGGACATTGATAACAGCTTTACAGAATAATCGAGAGGGGAAGAATGAACTAAGAAAAATGAATTTCTTTTACTATTTATACAATTCCTGATTTATTTCTTCCACTAATTTCCTATTTCTGCGCCGCATGACAAATTCCTGTGAATGCTGCTGCCGCATGACTCGGTGTCCTGTATGAATTGAGGAGAAGAAGCAACATAATTGATTTGCTTTGTTTTAAGAAAGAATTTGACCCACATAATAATAATACTAACTTTTATTTTGTAGATTATAATAAACACATATATTTATAATAAAATATAAAATTTGTAGTAGTACGTAATATAAATTAGTAAGTATTCTATATATTATTTATATATATATTATATATTATATTATATAGTATATATTTTGTTCATTAATTATTAAACTCTAAAAAGAGCTAATTATTTAAATAAAATTTAATAATTAATGCCAAAATTATTATAAAGATGTAACCAAAATATGAGTGTAAATATGCCCATCACATGTATATCACGCCAATTAATTAAACAATTATTAGCAAATAATATATTCAAAAGTGTTAAGTGTTTGATTAGTCTATAAACCCACAACATAGTAATGGACAATTATTATTAGTGGCAAATTAGGAAATAGGCTGGTTAGATCAGAGTCAGTCGTGTGTTTTGAAGAATAGACCTGATTGATCACGGTAATCCATCAGAAGCGTCTCTGAAAGAATTTAAAGCCGTTGGAAGACATTTATTTAAGGAGCATATTGTGATACCCCAAAAATCCACATTCCAAACCATGAATAATTTAGTGATTAATTCTATTTCTTTTGAAGAGTTGAATAATCCATAGTCAATCTTAAGTGGTTTGTACCATGGATGCTTGAGAAGTAGTTCCCTGTTCCTTACACTTTTTGAGAGTTAGTAAGGGTAACCTTGTCTTTTCACCATGAGCCAGTTCTTTGTAACCTAAAACCTAGAAGACTTCTTCATTTCATCCCTTACATTTCCCCTAGAAAATATCTCCATCTATCTCTCTAGAAAACAAGAGTAGCTTGTTCTTCAAGCCAAAAGAAGGCCTACGTAAGATTCCAGTTTTCGCTTCCAAGATCAATCTTTCCTCTATTTGGCATCTAGAAGGTAAGATCTAAGCTTGCTATCTTTTTTGTTTCCTTTCTTAGTTGTTTTTGTTAAAGGTTGGATCTATGATCTTCTGTTTGATTTCTTGAAGTGGGTTTGGCTAGTGAGCTTAGTGGATGGCTGTGTGTGGTGTAAGACAAGAGTCTTTTTTGTTTACACAGGAGGAAGGTTCTAAATCCCACTGCGTGCGTAACAGACACTAATCTTGCTTTAACGGCATATATATGCTTCTTGGCTCTCTACATGTTCATTTGTTGTGAATAAGTGAGAGTTCTCACTGCATTTATTTCGTGTTATTGCTATATGCCATATCTTATATGCTTTGCTATATTTATATGTATTCCTTCTGATGCCATTGCTTGGCATACTTCCTTCGGCTTACAAAGCTATGTCTTTGTATTTGCTTTTTGGAGATTTGGCATGTTTTTGACTGAACTTCTCCTCTTGGGGAGAAATCCCCGAAGGGAATTGTTTACACAGGGAACGTAGTACCACCAGCAGGCGAAACAATGAACGGGGAAAGCCCTATCACGCCACGAGTACAGGGATGATACAACCTTAGGGTTCTAATCACTATGGTGGGTGTTGTATCCGCGGGCAGAACCACTGGGTAGGGGCCTTACCCTGTAGGGCCTCAACAATGATACATCTGTCTTCTTGATCCACCCGCGGGGAACACGAGGAGTGTGATTGGTGATTATCGTTACCCCCGTGTTTGTCTTCGTCGGTTATTAGGTCTTTAGACTACTTTTAGGCCTTATCCGATATGTTCTATTTTGAGAGTGACCTATTGTAGCGCCTTCTTGATAGTTTTATACAATTATCAAGTACTAGAGCTTCTTGATAGAATCCATGTAGATCTTTGGTGTTGGACATATAATCATTCCAAGAACTCCACATATCATCAAGAAACACCTGTAGAATCTAGCATATATAGTGTTATCAACCTTGTTGAATTTCCGTTGAACCACGTGCTCGCGGTTCTGTGAGTTCCTCGAAAAACATATCTATTGAGTTTCTCTCTATGATTAGAGTATTTCGCATGGATTGATTCATATCTCACCACTCTAGCGTCGTTGTGTATGGCGATTGGTCTGTGTGACCCCTTCTCTTTGGTTGAAGTAGGAGTGTTATCGTTACCTTTTTTTCTTGCAAATTCCGTTGTTATGGTTGTTGAAAGATTCTGTTAAGTGTGGTGGTCCGTGTGCGGCTCTACCTGGATTTGCACGCCATTTAGTTGGTATTGGACGCTAGTCACCAAGGTATTACAGCGGTCCTCGTGGTGGCCGTGACGTGAATTCATGGAGGTGGCAGAGTCCACGTGTTTTGGGAGATAACATTGTGTTATCCGGCCTGTGTGCCACAAAATTGGTGGTTTTCGTTGGTGGTTATAGCTGTTAAGACTCCCTAGACTGGGGGACGACGTGTCCGGGTGAGGAATAAGGTTGGACTTGGACTGTACAGGGTTTCCGGAGTGGTGGCACAAAAGGTACAAGGATGGTGGCCATAAGTTGGAACATGGCATAAGGAAGGCATATCAACTCGTGATGATGTTATTGTCACGAGGGCTTTGTGAAAGACTGGGTGTGGGTGAGTTCTCTTCTCTCATGACGTGTGTCAGTCACGGAGACTTGTGGGTATCTTGGCATGTGTTGCCGTTGTGTGAGTCGTTATCGTTGTGTGTGGTTGTCCTTTGTGGTTGGGATGTGTTCCCGGTGTTGTCCTTGTGAGTGGTGAGTCTTACGTTGTCTTTTGACCTTGCTTTTGACAT
Organism: Ipomoea purpurea; assembly: GCA_009835305.1. Classification (NCBI taxonomy): domain Eukaryota; kingdom Viridiplantae; phylum Streptophyta; class Magnoliopsida; order Solanales; family Convolvulaceae; genus Ipomoea; species Ipomoea purpurea. Next base: position 7,827 of record VALG01017161.1, read on the forward strand.
ACTATATACGTATTCATTTCGAAATGCTAAATAACTTTCATTATATATCTACCTATTTATGATACTTAACCGGTATTGGTGGTTACCCATTCTTTTCGCTGACCGGCGTCGGCCCTGATTGTTTATCTTTGTATCTTTCAGGTGTTTGAGCGCGATGTTCTAGACCGGTAGAGTAGCACCTGTTTCCTACTTAGGACAGTGTTTTGTGGCCTGCGTGCCCATGGTTTAGACATGTTTTTTGTATGGTTTGTTTGTTTTGGTTGTAGTTACGAGCTTGCAGATTCGTCGTAGCGTATGCCCAAGTGTGGTATACGTGGCATAACACCCCGAATTTGGATTTCTTATATCCAAGTTATCTTTTTATCTTCTGCTGGCTGCTTATTTTTGTGCTTGATCTGCAGGTGTTAAGGCTTGTCTTTAAGTCGTATGTTTGGGGGTGTTACAGTATGTGTCTCCAGATGCCGTTATGCGCATGAGGTAACTATAAGAAAGTCCTCACTTATTTGGACACCTCAAAGGGTATGGACGTATGACTAAATCAAAGGAGCCGTTTGAAATCTCTGGTTATGTGACCTATACCCTCAACCAGAGATATATATTTTGTGAGTAGCTGATTCAAGAAAGGTTACGCAAGCATACAATACATCTCTTGAATCCAGAGTAGCACACCAATGTTCTAAAAGTCTCTCTCTGGTTATTATTCTCTTCTCAAGACTGAAAAGTTCAATGGTGATTTAAGGAAGATGAACTTGAGAAGAACCAAACTGTGCTTAAATAGTGTGACGCGAAGATCACTCCGCTGTGGGAACAGTGTGGGACTGCGTCATTGAAGCGGCTGCATCATAGTTAGCTCTCCATTAATGGACATTTCATGGACTCTCTAACGAGGCACTGCTCTCCGTCTTCACCAATCCACTAAAATGCGGTGTTCTCCGTCTTCAACAATCCACTATAAACTCTTAGATTGGGTACTGACCAAGTGTGGGGCACTTGGGTGAGATCATTTCTCTACCTTTGTACATTGGATTATGAGTTAGTGAATTTGATGCATCGGCGATCGTCCTCGAGACGTAGATACACACTGTATCGAACTGGGTAAACAAACTTGTGTGTTGATTTACTTTTTGCTTTAGTTTTCCGCACTTTAGCTTATCTGGTTGTCTATCTGTTTGTTTGTCAGATTATCTATTTGTGTTAATCTGCCCACCAATTTTTGATAAGAAAGTAGGTCAATATTGTAGATTACCAATTCACACAAAATTACAAAAAGGAAATGAAATATTATGAAAAATGAAATGAATATATTAATATTTTACTGGAAATATAACATAGCTTTCCTATGAAAAAATTAGTAACCATCAAATAAAATATTAGGAAAAAAATTTTGAAGGAAAAATAATGGAAATCAATATTAATTCTTTAAAAAAGAAATAAAATATTAAAAAAAGAACGAAATGAATATATTACTATTTCACTGAAAATATAACACCGCTTTTTCATACGGCAAAATTAGTAACCACCAAATGAATATTTAGAACAAATTATGAAGCAAAAAATGAATGAAAATGAATATTAATTTTTTATGACGGAAAAAAGGAAATGAATATATTTAAAAGGAAATGAATATATTTAAAAGGAAATGAAATATTAGAAAAATGAAATGAATATAATAATATTTCACCGGAAATATAACATACCTTTCCCTATGAAAAAATTAGAAAACACCAAATGAATATTAGAAAAAAAATTATGAAGGAAAAATGAGTGGAAATCAATATTAATTCTTTTTATGAAGAAAAAAAGGAAATGAAATATATTAATATTGCACCAGAAATGTAACATAGCTTTCCCTACGAAAAAATTTGTAACCAACGATGAAGTTACGGTAAATTGATTGATAGACTGAAACTGTTACACTGAGAGTCCTAATACAAGAGAACTCCTAAAAGAGCTCCTAAACTATAGGCTATGTACAAGCAAGACTAAGCACAAACACATAATTATATTAAGACTCTAACACTCCCCCTCAAGCACAAGGTGGATGGGAAGCAACATTGAGCTTGTCCCGAAGTGCTGCAAAGCGTGGACCCGGATGGGGCTTCGTGAAGATATCTCAAGCTGATCTTTGGTGGACACAAAGTTGACTCGAAACTCGCCAGAGGTAACCTTGTCTCGAACAAAATGGAAGTCGATTTCTACGTGTTTTGTGCGTGCATGGAACACCGGATTAGCACACAAGTAGGTGGCCCCGAGATTGTCACACCAGAGCGTGGGTGGTACCCGGAGTGCAGACCCAGCTCACGTAGAGGAGAGGCAACCCACGAGACTTTTGCAGCAACATCAGCGAGACCCTTGTATTCTGCCTCAGTTGACGAACACACCACCATCCATTGCTTGTGCGAGACCCAAGAGATGAGGTTGGTCCCTAGAAAAACTGCATACCCACTGGTGGACTTGCGATCTACAGGACAGCCTGCCCAGTCTGAATCCGAGTAGGCGTGGATATCTGCTGAGGACGAGGCAGTCAAGCGGAGGCCATGAGTACGACCTTTAACATACCGGAAGGACACGTTTCAGGAGAGCCCAGTGGTCAGCAGTCGGTGTATGCATGAATTGACACAGGCGGTTGACGGCGTAGGAGAGATCCGGCCTTGTTATCGTCAGGTACTGAAGTGCTCCAACTAGGCGGCGATACTGAGTGGGGTTATGAAAGTCCTTAGTTGATGGTGTAACAGGCTGAGTAAGAGCAGCTGGAGTAGCCAACGGCTTGCAGTCAGTCATGCCTGCTCGCTTCAGGAGGTCACTCATATAGCGCCGTTGAGACATCAGTAGCCCGCCCTCTATCGGAATGGTTTCAATGGCCAAAAAGAAGCTCGGTACCCGAGATCACGGATCTTGAACGTAGTGCTCAAGCGGTGTAACACCGTGTCGATGAGTACGGCGTCATCTCCCATAAGGATGATATCATCCACGTAGACTAATAAGAAGACCCGAGATGTCCCAGCAGTGTAGTGGAACAGAGATACATCAGTCTTGGGTGTTAATTATGTTTAGAAAAGCATGATAGGATATGTGCCGTATGTTTCTTGATTTTGATCCGTTAATTGTCTGCGTGTTGTTATCAATTGCGTTTGAAAGTGTCTAAGCATGGTTTCGGTTCCACAAAGTTCCCGAGGCGTTTTTGTGTTGAAAATATTTCAGTGGGGGTAGGGGACCCGCCACCTACCCGCGGCCAAGTTGGGCAGCTCCGGCAGCGGGCAGCTGCCCGGCGACCACCCGCTGCCCAGAACAGTAACTCCGGCGAGCAGCCGGCGGGTGCCCCCCACCCACCGGCTACCCGCTGGAATTTATCCCACCTCGGGACCCGGCTTCCCCGTTTGATGTTTCCCCAACCCCCGTGGCGTCCCAAACGGACTCCGTCTATCGTGCCTATGTTAGTTTGAGATGTTGGGTACCGTTCTCGTAGTTGTACGAGTCTTATATATCTGCATGCTAGTTGAATTGGTATCCCGTTGGCCTAGGTAGAAGATGTATGAAACCCCTTAGGACTAGGCTGCATGTGAACGATCACGCAGGGTTCGTTATACGTTTTTCCCCCTCCCAATGTGTTAATATGGGTTGCATGTGCTTGCTATGTGTTATGTGTGCATGTAACCCTGACTTGGTTAAGATCAATCGGGCTATACTTGAAGGGGTGGGCTGAGAACCATACCGGCTGTTAACCAGACTGGTAGAGACCAGTCAGGTATATAAAGATTATATATAGGGCAAAGGCCCACTATACGGGCAGTCGGAGGGTTGAGAACCATACTGTTTAACCAGCCGGTTAAGATCGGTCAGGTATATAAATATTATATATAGGGCAAAGGCCCACTATACGGGCAATCGGATGGTTGAGAACCATGCCGGCTGTTAACCAGGCTGGTAAAGACCAGTCAGGTATATAAATATTATATAGGGCAAGGCCCCATTAGTCGGTTAAGATCGACTCCTCCGTATTGTGAGACGGGGCAGGGTGCTGCGGGCCGCTGTCAGAGCTATATGCCTGACCCTCATGTATAGGGCATGCGATTGGTCCTGTGGCGCCAACAAAAGTGTGCTATGTGATGAGAATGAGAAGTAGGGATGTTATGACTGTTATGGAAACGTGACCTTAGGACTCTGGCTAGTATTACTTGGTTGTGATTATTGGTTATGCTTATCTATAACTGTGCCCTATGTATATGCTTGAATAACTGTTGCTTGTGTTTAGCTCTGTCTGTCGAGTCTATCCCGTTTTAAAAGCTAGAGTTCGTAGGATATATCTTCATGCCAAAATAATTTTCGTATATCTATATATATATCTCTATATGTATTGTATTTCAACGCGTTGGAGTGGGTTACCAGCATCCCTCGCTGAACACAGAAATATTTGGCTTTAGGCACAGAAGAATAAGTCACTGGAGCGCGCTAGAACTTAAAGTGTAGAAGTAGATAGTTTCCTTTCGGCCTGCGTGCCACGTTTATGCATTTACGCTTTCGAGGATATTAGTTAGTTAGCCTGTGTACCTGAGTTCTCTAGCTTAGGTGTGGCATAGCACCCCGTACTCTTTATGTTACAATTGGGAATTAATAAGATTTCACCTTTATTTTATAAGTTTTAAATGTCTTGAAAATCTGAGGTGTTACAGTATGGGCGTAGATAGGGAAAGCAACGACACCCATAGACTCGGAGGAAAGTGTATGAAGGTGTGGTTTGTATAGTCGGTAGTGTGGGTTTTCAAATTTGAGAGCGGAGCAGGGTAGGCGATTTATGAGATAAGTGGCTGTCTCAAAGGCTGAATCCGAGTGTTTAAGTAGGAACAGACCCTTCAGCTAATAAAGCGAGACCCGTCTCGACAATGTGCCGATTGCGACGTTCACACCCATTTTGCTCGTGGGTATAGGCACATGATTGGCGATATACAATACCCAACGACTCAAAGACTTTGTGTAGGCGACGGTATTCACCGCCTAAGTCTGACTATATTGCCTTGATAGAACGTGAGAACTAACGTTCTACCATGACGCGAAAAGAATTAAACACATTATAAATATCTGATTTTAGCCGAAGTGGGGTAAAACCAGCAGAATCGTGAATAATCATCCCACGAATAAAACAAAATACTTAAAGCCGTTCACCGAAATAACAGGTGACGGCCCCCAAATGTCCGTGTATACAAGGTCCAGTACATTATTTGAAATAAAAAGGAACCCTATATAATTGGAATCGGAGGATTTGCCGAGTTGGCAAGCTGAACACAACTCAGACGAACTGGAACGACTTGTGGTGACTGGACATTGTGGTAATATTTTAGAACTTTTGAGTGTGGATGACCAACCGACGATGCCAAAATAGTGGGGGACGCCCGGGACTCAGGAATGCAACATGAGATCGCGGTATTGACAGTTTGTACAGGCCACCCGTGCTAGGACCCTTAAGAAGCACCTCCTTGGTAATTGAATCCTTAACAACAAAATAAGTATTATGAAATTCAAAAAACACGACATTATCACTTGTAAAACGATGAACAGAGAAAAGGGGAACAGACAATTTTGGGACATGCAGAATATTTGACAGTTTTAAATTTTCAGAAACCCGACGAATAGATGCATGACCAACACAAGAAATTCCAAAACCTGTACAGTTTCAACCCGCAGGACATCGCCTCCAGTGTACTCCTCGCCTGGCCAGCGGTGCAGTTGCGCCGGTGTCCGAAAACCACGTTTCCGATGCAGAGCTTGCCCCGTCATCTCCGGTGGTTGCGACGTGAGCCTGCGGTGGCGCCGGCGGCTGGGTGGTGTATCCTTGAAGCAATACACAGCTGTATGCCCATGAGACCCGCATATCTGACAGCGAGGGGAGCCACCACCACCACGGCGATCTGCCCGCGTCCACCGCATCCCCGTTCTGCCCCGGTTCGCCGCATCCCGGTTCTGCCTGCGGCCGCTATTTTGCCCACGGCCACCACCGTTGCCATTCAGTCGGCGGTTCTGTCCCTGTCCGGCGTACATGGCTACCGGAGACGTGATGCGGTTCTGATCAGCCGGGAGAAACTCATCCGCATAAATGAACTCCTGCGCCTAGAGGAAGTCCGCGAGATGTGGGATGGTCACCGGCGATCCGCAACAGTGAGAGAAGCGGCCACCGCTCTGAATTCCGACCTCAATCCCCTGAACACATATAAGTTTTGTTCATCGAGAGACATAGGCCTACCTGGCTTGCGAGAGCTGCTCGACAGAAGCGCGCACGTCCCAAATATTAGGCCGCCGAATTGTCTCCTTGCCAGAGAGATTGGAATTGACCGAGGAGGTTCAGGCACCGGGCACGCGGTTGATGATCCAAGAGCGGCGGTAATGGAGAGCCACACCGCCCTGGAGGTCTCACAGCCAACCGCCAAGTGCATGCTTTCGTCCGAGAGAGATGAGACGAGGAGACTAAGGATCGACTGATCCTGTTGTATCCATTTGGCGTACGCCGGATTTCGGGACTGGTGACGGAGACGAGCTTCCAGAGCCATCGCCGGAGGAGGCCGCTGCGATGGTGGCTGGTGGACACGGTACATCACCTTCACGTAACCGATGAGCCCTTGGCCACGTAGGAACGATATGATCTGCGTGCGTCAAAATAAAAAGTTCCTGTTGGTGAGTTTTAGGGAGATGAAGTGGTGGGCGGATGTGAGATTGTTTGTGGTGATTGGTGAGGGAAGGTTGGCAGCAGTATTCGTTCGTTCCGAAGAGTGTGTCGACATGGCTAGGATACGGTAATAACCTAATACTAGGCTGATACCAGATGAAGTTACGGTAAATTGATTGATAGACTGAAACTGTTACACTGAGAGTCCTAATACAAGAAAACTCCTAAAGAGCTCCTAAACTATAGGCTATGTACAAGCAAGACTAAGCACATCCACATAATTATATTAAGACTCTAACACCAACAAATGAAATATTAGAAAAAAATTATGAAGGAAAAAAGAATAGCAATCTATACTATAATTAAAAACAAAATCATATTTACTTGATTTTCTGCCCAAATAATAGTAAATAGTAAAAGTAAATTAAAAAATGAATGAAAAAAAGGAACAAAAATATTTCACAATAATATTCTACATCATCATTTAAAAACGGAATGAAATTAGGTAAATTGAAAAAAGAAATGAATATTAATAATTGGCTGAAAATTAAAAATGATAAAAGAAACAGAAATTAGGTTAATTAGAAAAGAAATAAATATTAATAATTGACTGAAAATAAAAAAATGATCATTGACTAAAATGTAAAAACAATGATAACATCAAAACACACAAATAATCCAAATCACATTTTAATTGCATTATATATTACAGAGTATTTGATGTTCTAATTTAAATAATTATATATTGATCTAAATATTCTTAATATATTACAACAAATTCGTTCCGTGCATCACATGGGAGAAAATACTTGTTTTTAATTAATAGTAAAAAATAAATATAATTAATTTAAACTCGAAATTAAAATTGAAAAAAACACAATAATTAATGAATGAAAAATGAAACTAACTCAATAAATTTTAATTTAATGACTGTGTATATATACATTTTTATTTATTATTTATTATTTATTTTTTTTATTTTTTGTTTTTGTCTATTAAACAATACGTGACTAGCTCTAAAAATAATCAAATCTTAATAAATGTCATTTACAAATTACAGGTCAAACTCTAGTTGAAGTACATTATTATAAAATATCAATTTATTATATTTTTATATAGTGTCATGGATTACTCTGTATTGCACAAAAAGTGACATAATCATGCAAGTGTAGTGTACTTTTGCATTAAATAGATGAGAAATCAAATTCGTTTATAAATATCATATTACTTTTGTAATTGTATTTGAATACTTCAAAACATTTTTAACGTATCCATGAATCTAGATAAATCATATTAGAGAGGTAAATTATACTAAGAAAATTTTGTGCGACGGCTTAACAAAAGAACGTTGACAAAAATTAAACTCGTGACTTTACGTACAAGAATCATACTGTACTACACCTACTTGGCCACTCATTTCATGGCAAACATTGTTTATTTTTATTCAATTAATATTTTTCATCCTTATTATATACTGAGTATATTTTAAATTATTTAAAACTTAAATGTTTTGTATAACATTTTTTAAAAAATGTTTCATTCTTAAATATTAATGCATATAATATTTAAAATTAAATATAAATAAAGTACAACAATAAATGTATATAAATAATACTTCATCTATCCCATTTTACATGGAGTTTGATCTAACTACATCAACTTCCAAATCTTACTCCTTAAATCACTACTGAAATTCTGAAATTTCCGACTACCTGAAAGTGATCTTAAATCAAGTTGAAAGCCTTGTTCTAACCACTTTTGGTATTCGGAAAAACCCTTGTTGCTATTTCCGACCACTTTTTGCTTTCAACTTGATTTAAGATCATTTTCAGGTGGTCGGAAATTCAATAATTTCCAATAGTTTATTTTACTCCCTGATGTGGTGGCCTGACGGACATGATAAGCTACTTTTATATATATATATATATATATATATATATATATATATATATATATATATATATAATATATATATTATATATATAATATACTATATATATATAACTATATATAGTCCAATATAAGTGTCCACATCAAGATTTGTATGTGGGAGTTGAGAGTAGAAAATGAGAGTACATATAGATATAGTATTTTCCTTTGCATGTCTCGTTTACTAGCTATTCATTGATTAAATCAGTTTTTCTTCTTTGCTAATTACTTTCTTTAGTATTTTCTTATTTTTAAATTTTTTTGTGCGTTTAATGACACTTTTAATATAGTTTTTAAATATATAAATTTATATACTAATACTAAATTAAATATTATAAAAAATTAAATTATAAATTAACTTCAATTAAGCCTTGTTACATATAAAATGGGAGCGATGGAGTAAACAAATATTATAAATAGAATATATAGATAACATACATTGTATACATACAGATTGTGGTTGCACTAGTCTATAGACATACTACATATAGTTAAGTATTATAACTATTTTTATTGTTTTATTTAATTGAATTTAATATTAATTAGTTACTTGTATTGATTGATCATCTTCTCGCTATCAAATAAGGTCATAAGTGTATAGCCTATACGACACATTTCTCAACTCCTCAGCATCTTTTTATATATGAATTAGTTGATTTTATTACAAATTAATTACAAAACTTAGGCGATCACGTTTTTTAATGACTTCAATTTATCTAATTATTTAGTCGAAGATGCATGCTTAGTTATATTGGAAACACCATATTAGGAGGTCAACGAATCAGGTAGCTCACGCTCTGACATGGGCAACTGGTTCTTCGTCTGTTCTTGTTCGTGGATTTCTTCACCTCTCCTTGTATTTTGGCTTTCTTAGGTCTTTAATGAAGCATTTATTGTTATTTTCAAAAACGTTTTCTAATGACCTTTGTTAGTTGTTAGTTTACATTCTTCCAAAAGGCTGAACCCCAACCCTAAGGTCTTGTTGGTCGGATAGGTTGGTGAAAGTCTAGAGGGGGGGGGTGAATAGACTTTCAAGATTTTTCAAATAATTAACTCTTTGGTAATTTCAACTCTAAATAACAAGTATATAGAGCAGTAAATGACTGCACAGCGGAATAATAGTAAAGAGTTATGCTCAACCAGTAAATTAAATGTGCATGTATAAGATAGGTACAAATGATATGTAAATGACAAAGATATCTTGAATGTATAAAGGAGATGGTACACTCAATATAAATAACAATATTCAAGATTGTAAATAAATATCGTGTCACGTCGTCCGTGTGACGAATGCTACACGCAACACGTCAAACTTGCTTAGAAAAATTAATATTTAAGCTCGAGAAGTTTGAGTCAAATGCATATGTGAGAACACACTAAACCCGGATGATTAAAGATAAACTGTGAAAAGTAAACGGTTAGTCGGATAGATAGAATAGATATAGCAAATAATGTAAGTGCGGTATGTAAATGAAGGGCAATTTATAGTGGTTCGGATAGTGGCGTAATCTTCCTAGTCCACTTTTCTCCTTTCACGTCTAGGAGAAATCACTATTTTCCACACACAGTTACAATAGTGAATAAGTGCTACACAGGCAACTTCTTCCGGATGTCTTGCACACTGCTACACCCTGCCCCGAGTGTCACGCACACAGCTACACTCAACTCCGAGTATTTCACACAAGCAATACTCAACGCCAACTAAGTGTCTTGCACACAGCTACACTTAGCAACTACGAGTGTTTTGACACAACACTCACTAAGTATTTTGCACACAGCTATACTCTTTCTACAAATTACAAATACAAGGATTTGTATTTCTTATCCAACTAAATTTGAGACTATTCAGACTAAGTCTCTTAGAATATTTTGAGCACTAGCACTTTTGAGCTTTATCTCTGATCTATTGTTCACTTGTATCTCTTTACTTCTATCTCTGCTTGTCTTCAAGTCTTCATGCTTTTTATAGTTAAATCAAATTATCCGTTGGAGTAGGATAATTTGATATTTGAAATTTTGAATCTTCATAGCTGATATTGTTGACAGTAGTAGATCTTCAATTTTGATTTATTGTCAACTTGCCTGACAAAATAATATTTTTCACAACTTTGATTTTCTAGTTGTTTCTTAAAATATTATTTTAATTGTCAATTTGAATATCCAATGAATCTTTAAATAAATTCATCTGATAGAATTTATTTCTAGGATAAGTTTTTATATTCATGCCTTCATAGATATTTTTCCGTTCTGATCAAATGTCTTTCAGGCAATTTTGGAATCTTGTGGCATGTGGGTAGACTTAGAATAAATTCCTTCGAATTTATCCAATTTCTGATCATCTTGCTCTTTTGCCACATTGTTGCTCTTTTGATAACATTGTGCTCATTAGACAGCATTGTGCTCCTTAGACAACATTGTGCTCCTTTCAGATTTGGTCACATTGTGCTCTTTTAGCACACATCGTGCTCCTCCGAAAATCTGCTTTATAAAAAATAAGTCCTTGGGGGGAATTGATCTCAGGTGTGATCATTTAGAGTAAAGATCTCTACCATTTCGCCATTAGGCTCATCCGGTCATTCCTTGCAACGCCATTGCTTTATGCTTCTTTCCTAGATGAATACTCGTAGGACCAAAATTATTTTCCCAAAATTAATTTTGTTCTTCCTATGGTAGATTCCTTCTGATTTCAATATTCTGATTTATGATGCTATTACTAAAGGACCTAAAAACTAAGGGGATCTAAAGTACATTTGGCTCATCAAAACTTACAAAAATATTCCTATCAATTTTCCCCCCTTTTTGATGACGCCAAAACCTATACTCAGTCATTTGGCTTGTCTTTTAAAACAATTATTTTTCAAAAGATTTTATTAATATTGACATAGCCAAGATGAGTTTGACAATTGATTTTGACTCTAGGAAAGGTATTTTTAGCCACTTAATAGATGGAG
>VALG01017163.1:2500-13765 GCA_009835305.1 Ipomoea purpurea
AAGTGTTCGGACTCCTCGTCCTTCTCCCCCTCCGGGACTGCTCGAGTAAACTTCTCCTGGTGGGACTGTTCATCAACGTACCTATCCCAGACCAGCTTTCTTTCCGTATGACTTTCTCATTCCCCTGGACGACCCGGAGGTCGATTACAGGGCTGATGAACGAGGAGGACTTCGCTCGCTTACCAGGAAATGTACCCGGACGACGATGAGCTGGTCGTGCCACCACTCATGCCGCCTTCTGGGACTCGGTCTGCCCGTCCCTCCTGGACCATCGGGAGGGTTTTCCGGGAGTGACTTCTCTTCGCCGGGCGAATGATCCTCGAGTCGGCTGGGTTTTTTAGGAGGGTAGTCTTTAGGAGCATTTATTTTATCACATAATAGCTCCGTGTAAACCTGCTCCTCTTTATGAAAATAAAGGAACTCCTTTGGTGCTTTGACTTCTTTTATTTGTTCGATGATTCGCGCACTTATTTGTTTCCATGGTTGAGGAGTCGGCCATGACGCCGAGTCCTTTCTCTGCTCGACACCTGCAATATTTCATTTCCCAGGCGAGTCAGGCTTTTTCAGCCCGGCGTGCGAATCTCACCTTTTCTCGAGCTGATTTGGATAAGATTAATCTCTGACAGAGATTCGCGGCCATCTAATCCGGCTCAGTTATGTCAGTTTACGATTCCCTCTGAGATTCGTGCTCGGTTGTTGCTCTCTCGAGGCCCTATATAAGGGCTCCTTGTGGCTCCGTTTTTCCCTCACCACTTCTTACTTCACTCTTGAAATCATTGAGTTTCAGGGACGGTGATCGCCGCTGGTCCATTCGCAAGAAAAAAACGAGCGTCTGGAGGAGCTCTGGCGACGGAGAGGAGCCCACGGAGGGCACCTGACGGGCGACTCCACCTCCGGCCAATCGTGGTGCCTCCGGATATGCTTGACCTGATGATCGTGAGCCGGAAGAAGATGAGATGGAGCCCATGGTGGAAGACCCGGAGCCTGAGGAGGATCTGGACTGGGAGGCTCCTCCTCTTTCTGGCGCGGCCTGCCGCCGAGTGCCCTGACGAGGCCCCTGCGAATGGTCTTTGACGGGAAGCCTGCGCTGTACTTGGACGAACTGCCGAGCCCGAGCCCGAGCTGAGCCTGTTGCCTTTCCGCCCTCACTACTACTTGGAGGGTCCGCAGCCGGTGCGCCCTGCGGAGGAGGAGGAAGATAAGCCCTAGGTCCCCCTGTCTGTGTAATGTCTGTGGCCGAGTCCTTGGCCTGCCTTGTACCCCGTTCCTATGAAATAAAATTGCACTTTTACTTTTTGGTTTCTGTCTCACATACTTCTTTGGCCGACTCCTGATCATCATGGACCGACTCGCGGGCTCTGCCCGACTAATCTCCTCTCAGCATGGGGCTCGGACAAACATTTTGGCCGACTCCTACACTTGAGGTCCATCCGACGCCCCTCGCGTGACTGGACCCGGCTAGTGCCCTCTGGGCATTCCAGACATAGTCTACGTGGCTCTCAAAGCCTCGTTCTTTGATGGGCCTTTGACCCGGCAGGCCGGGTTGCCGTCCACCTTCAACCTTGACCTAGGGTAGACGCGCCGCTTGCAGCTAGACCTAGGTTTGAACCGTCGCCCCGCCTATCGAGGCATTAAATGCGGCGTCACTTCGGTGTCCGTCGCCTCCACTTCCTCCATTGAGGAGGTGCCACGTGGTCGCCACTTGGGCTTCCTCCCTTCTTTAAAAAGCCATTCCTTCCCTTCTCCTTTTTTCGTTTTTCCAAGTTCCGCTTCATCTCCTCAACCTGATCGAAAGCCTGTAAGTGATGTCTGCCTCTTCCATTCTTCTTTCTTCCCGTCGTTTGTCCTTTGACATCCGGCGGGTACCTCGCCGTCGTCTTCTTCTTCCTCTCCTGCTGTCGTTCGCCGTCTGGAAATGCCGGCGGACTTCCAGGCGGTTTCTTCTTCTTCCTTTCTGAACCCGTTCTTCTCCGGGGTGGCTACTCCGATGAGCCCAGCCCCGTTAGCTACGGTGGCGGCTCTGCCGGACGGCGCCGAACGGCCGCGAGGCAAAGTTCGACTCGTCGTCCGACCGGCCCATCTCCCGTCAACCGCAACAGCGGCGGATCTGGAAATGGCTCGCTTCCTCCTGGGCCCTTCGGCCCGGTCGTCGCGGCGGGAGACCGGCCCATTTACGACCCGCGGAGGGTTTCGTGGGTATTCATTTGCACTCGGTTGCATTCGGCTTCCGAGTGCCTCCGCACCCATTTCTTTCTCTCTTCTTTCGGGCATTATAACTTGGTCCCCGGCCAGTTAGTGCCAATTCTCACCGACTCCTCACCAGTTTCATAGCCTCTGCCACTGGTCAATGTGAGCCGGATCTGGACCTGTTTCGGTATCTCTTTACCGTGAACAAGGTTGGCTCTCACTCGCCTGGCTATTCCAGGTGGCTGCTCGCCGAAGCGGCAGCTTTCGGAGGGTTGTTCCGACCATCAAAGATGGAAGCCCTTATATTTCTTTGTCCGACCTCTCTTACTCCTTTCACCTTCCCGACCCTTGGCGGCGGCTCTCTTCAAGCCCTGCTCTCGCGGGTTGCCTTTACAGAAGATGATGTCCAAGGCGGCGACTTCTTGAAGCCTGGGGCCGTACTCGGTGAAAGTACTGGTCTCGGGTACGAGCCATGGCCAAGCATGGGCCTTCTGCCGGAGGGAGCGCCACCATAGGTAGCGTACTTTACATCTTCCTCCCAACTCGCCTTTCTTCTTGTGTAAATACGTTACAAATGATGGTTTTCCTTTTACAGGTTCCCTACGACTCTGAACTCTCTAGCTCAGACGAGGCCGGCACGACCCCGAGATATGATAGAGCAGAGAAATGAGGCGTCGCCTGGTGGCAACGTTCTAACCGGTGCTGCTGCCGGTCCTCTTCTCAGCCCTTGCCTACGCCTCGACCGGGACTCCTCCTCCTCACAACGTGCGACCTCACGCCTGCCCGTTGGTGCCGCCAAGGCCAGCCAGCCGCTGCCTCCTTCCAGAGTCCACGCTCTAAGCGGCCCGCAGAGCACGCGGAGGAGTCGACTCCAAAAGAGAATCAGGCTTATGCCACGAGGTGGATGAGGGGGCCTCAAATCTGGATGGGCACCGCATCCATTCGCGGGTGGAAGGACTTTTGCCAAGGGATGTTGAAGTCGACGAGGGCCTCGCCGATGGGTTGATCATCGAGGCTTGCTCCGGCAGACGTACGCGTTAAGTGTTGCTTACTTGGCCTCTTTCTTTCTTTTACTTCCTTTCTTGTCTAATACAGGCTATGCAGGACCCTCACGCTTCCAAATGGAACTGGGCAATCGGTTCCTGGGCTTTAAGCACGATATGCGGGCCATGACAAGAAACTGCATCTGGCGGAAAGGCTCTCCGGGAAGAGCAGGCGAAGCTTTAAGATGGTGGAGTCGCACAACGCCGACTGCTTGAGAGGTGACTCGCCAGTGGGAGGCGAGAGGAATAAAGCGGCTACGATCGCCGTGACCTCCGTTGGGGGCTACAAGAAGTTCGGCCCTTCGAGGGCCGACGTGCAGCGGCGGTGGAAGCCCGGGCAAGGAGGTGGCCAAGCATGGCTGGCGACTTCAGAGGGCGATGACTTCCTTCCTGGACTTGGGCGAGCGGACTACCGTCTGGGCTTCCGTGAGGCGCAGACCGAGATTTATGCTACTCTGCTGGCCGCGACCCCTCGTTCACCCCGAGGGCTGGGTCTCAAGCCCGTGCTTGATGCTGAGGGTGCACCTTGCCGACTCGGCCCGACTCTTCCGGTGACGACACCTCCCCGCTTATCGGAAGTTCCTCTCCTCAGGCGGAGGACCCTTCTTTCTTGCTCCCAGCTGACAATTCGGCCAGGGGCGGCAAAGGTTGAAGGGGTCGCCGTCGACACCCCATCTTCCCCATAGCTTAGTTCTTTTTAGAAACCAGACTCTCTTTTGTAAGGGCTTAGCCTCCTTATCGGCTTTATATTTTAATGAAAGTTGCTTTTCCTCACTTCCGCACCTTTGCCAATTGTGTCTCGGGGCCCTTTTTTAAAGATTCCGTATGCTTTTTATCGCCGAGTCCCTCAGTCGGGAGGCGACTTCTTACTTTTCTTCTTGGGAAACAACTAATGGTCCTTGCCTTGTTTCCTACTTTCTCTCGCCGAGTCCCTCAGTCGAGGCGACCCTTTAGGCTTTTTTCTGGTTCTCAGAAACGGGTTCAGGGGTCGTGGCCCGGGTTTCTATATATACTGCCGAGTCTCTCATTCGAGGCGACTCCTTTTTGCTTTTCACGAAACGTCTAAGGGTCTGGGCCCTTGTTTCCTAACTTTTCTCTCGCCGATTCCCTTAGTCGAGCGACCCTTTAGGTTTTTCTGTTCTCAGAAACGGTTCAGGTCGTGCCCGGCGTTTCTATAATACTGGCCGAGTCTCCATTCGAGGCGACTCCTTTTGGCTTTTTCACGGAAACGTCTAAGGTCTGGCCCTTTTTCCTAACTTTCTCTTGCCGAGTCCCCCTCAGTCGGGGCGACCCTTTAGGCTTTTTCTGTCTCAGAAACGGTTCAGGGTCGTCGGCCCCGCGTTTCTATATATACTGGCCGAGTCTCTCATTCGAGGCGCACTCCTTTTGGCTTTTTCACGGAAACGTCTTAAGGTCTGGGCCCTTGTTTCCTAACTTTCTCTTGCCGAGTCCCTCAGTCGAGGCGACCCTTTAGGCTTTTTTTTCTGTTCTCAGAAACGGTTCAGGGTCGTGCCCCGGCGTTTCTATATATACTGGCCGAGTTCTCATTCGAGGCGACTCCTTTTGGCTTTTTCACGGAAACGTCTAAGGGTCTGGCCCTTGTTTCCTAACTTTCTCTTGCCGAGTCCCTCAGTCGAGGCGACCCTTTAGGCTTTTTTCTTTCTCAGAAACGGTTCAGGGTCGTGGCCCGGCGTTCTATATATACTGGCCGAGTCTCTCATTCGAGGCGACTCCTTTTGGCTTTTTCACGGAAACGTCTAAGGTCTGGCCCTTGTTTCCTAACTTTCTCTTGCCGAGTCCCTCAGTCGAGGCGACCCTTTAGGCTTTTTCTGTTTCTCAGAAACGGTTCAGGGTCGTGGCCCCGGCGTTTCTATATATATACTGGCCGAGTCTCTCATTCGAGGCGACTCCTTTTGGCTTTTTCACGGAAACGTCTAAGGGTCTGGGCCCTTGTTTCCTAACTTTCTCTGCCGACGTCCCTCAGTCGAGGCGACCTTTTAGGCTTTTTCTGTTCTCAGAAACGGTTCAGGGTCGTTGGCCCCCGGCGTTTCTATATATACTGGCCGAGTCTCTCATTCGAGGCGACTCCTTTTGGCTTTTTCACGGAAACGTCTAAGGGTCTGGGCCCTTGTTTCCTAACTTTCTCTCGCCGAGTCCCTCAGTCGAGGGACCCTTTAGGCTTTTTCTGTTTCCAGAAACGGTTCAGGGTCGTGGCCCCGGCGTTTCTATATATACTGGCCGAGTCTCTCATTCGAGGCGACTCCTTTTGGCTTTTTCACGGAAACGTCTAAGGTCTGGGCCCTTGTTTCCTAACTTTCTCTTGCCGAGTCCCTGGGACGATTTGGCTTAACCCATGCACTTTATTTAATTTTCCTGGAATCCTCGGGGCTTCATACATGATATGTCCTGGGCTACTGATAGAACTTTTTCAGATGAGTAGCATTCCATATGCGATCGATGAGCCTTCCGTCCATAGTCTCTAATTTGTAAGTCCGACCTGGACTACGCGCAATGCGATAAGGCCCTTCCCACTTGACCGCGAGCTTGCCTCCTCAGTGGGCTGGCTGGCTTGTCGATCTCGCAATACTAGATCGCCAACCTGGAAGGTTCTCGGCGAGTTCGGCGATCACGATATCTCTTCACCGCCTGTTTTACTCGAACCATTCGAGCACTCGCGGCTTCCTTCTTTCTTCCAGGAAGTTCTTCTCGATCTGCAAGCTCTCCTCATTGCCTCTGAATAATGCGACTCGTAAGTGGGTTCGACCACTTCGACCGGGACCTTGGCCTCAAAGCCGTAAGCGAAGCGAGAACGGACTCTCTCCAGTCGCTCGCCGCCTGGGTGGTGCGATAGGCCCATAGGACTCGGTCAAGCTCGTCCGCCCATTTACCTTGGACGTTCGAGTTTCTTCCTGATTCCGTCGACACGATTCCGATTTACATTTTTAAACCTGCCCCATTTGGCTTTGGGGGTAGGGCCACCGCATACTTCTTGGTATGGCTTGATTACCGTGTATCGGGCACGACAGAAGTCGGCGAATGCCTGACAGTCGAACTGGTCGCCGTATCGCTGGGACAATGTGTTCGGGACTAGGCCGGGAAGCGACAGATCACCCTCTTCCACAGGAAGCGACGACACTGGTCTCGGTGATGGTGGCTACGAGGATCCGCTCGACCATTTTGGGTGAAGTACGTCGATGGCTACGACGCAAAACTTCAACCCTTTCCCGGGCAACGGGCAATGGACCCAGGCAAGTCTATTCCCATTTGGCGAAAGGAATGGCGTGGTAACCGGTGTGGTAAGAAGGTGGCCGGGCCGGGTGCCTTCCTGGCGAATGCCTGGCAAACGCTGCACTTAGACATTCGCTCGATACAATCTCGCATCATGGTCGGCCAATAGTACCCTTGCACGACCAACTTTCGGGCGAGCGTGTGAGCCCCCTGATGCGCGGCACAAATGCCTCGGTGCGCCTCATCCATCACCTTCTCCGCCTCAGCTTAAGCAAGCATTTCAGCAAAGGCCCTCCGAACGACTGCTTGTACAGGCGTCCGTCAATGATTCGGAAAGAGGGTGCCTTTCGTCGAACTTTTGCGGCGACGGCTGGGTCGGCTGGCAACTCGCCCGTTTCCTTAAACCGCTGGATTATCCTCGATCCAAAACATCTCGGGGTTTTCCTCTCGGTCCCATTCTTCGACGGTCACCTGCTGGATTGCTAGCGGTGCGTCTTCTATGCTTGGCCGACTCAGTTCCTCCTTCTGACAAATCTTTATCAAGTGCTCCGGCACCTCCAGGGCGATTTTGGACAGATGTCAGCTTCGACATTGTCCGCCCGGGATATGTTACTCTATCTCGTAGGCCTCAAGCCCTTTCAATATCTTGATAGCACACTCTTGTACAACGCCATTCTCGCGTTCTTAGCTTCACACGTTTCCCGAAATTTGTCCGACTACTAAGCCGGGAGTCGGTTTTTATTCGGAGGCCGCCCGACCCCTAGGTCTTTTTGGGCGAGACGAAGGCCGTTCAACACCGCTTCGTATTCGGCCTCGTTATTGGATGTAGGGAATAAGTACTTCAGGGCATAGTATAGCCGAAATCCTTCCGGAGAGATAAGCATGATACCGCCTCCGCAGTGCTGGCGACTTGACGCTCCATCCGCATGCATCTCCCACCATTCGCCCGATTATTCTCCGAGGCGTGTTCTTTTTCGTCCTCACCCGCCGGTACATTCGACCAAAAAAATCGGCCAGAGCCTGACCTTTAATGGAGGGCCTGGGTTGATACTCGATCCCGTACTAGGTCAGCTCGACGGCCCATTTTATCAGTCGGCCGGGAGGACAGAGGGTTCCGCAGTACGCTTCCGAGCGGTTGATCCGTCAGGACTCGGACGGTATGGGCTTGGAAGTACGGTGCTAACTTACGCACGGTAACAACCAGGGCGTACACGATCTTCTCCAAGGTGGTGTACCGAGTCTCGGCCGCTTTCAGCGAGCGACTCACATAGTAAACCGGTGCTGGACTCCGTTCCCTCTTCCCGGACAAGCACAGAACTTACTGCTTTGGCTGAAGGCGGCCAGATACAAAGAGTAAGGACTCGCCCTCCTGGGGAGTGGATAATACCGGGGGAGTCGACAGGTATTGCTTCAATTCTTCGAACGACTGCTGGCATTCGGCAGTCCAGGCGAATCCCTCCTTCCTCTTCATGGCTTCGAAGAAGGGCACGTTTTTCCGCTGATTTGCTTAAGAAAGCGGCTTAAGGGCCGCCAGCCGACCCGTTCAAGCGTTGCAAGTCTTTGACGTGGTAGGAGGCTGCATTTAAGGATAGCTTGTACCTTTTCCGGTTTAGGCTCGATGCCTCTCTTTGGTGACCATATAACCCAAGAAACTTACCGGCCCTGGACGGCGAATGCGCACTTCTTGGGGTTGAGTC
Source organism: Ipomoea purpurea (assembly GCA_009835305.1). Taxonomy (NCBI): domain Eukaryota; kingdom Viridiplantae; phylum Streptophyta; class Magnoliopsida; order Solanales; family Convolvulaceae; genus Ipomoea; species Ipomoea purpurea. The sequence goes on from VALG01017163.1 coordinate 10,656, forward strand.
GAAAGGTTATATTTGATTTCATTACCTTAAAGCAGTCGGCCAAAGTCTTTTCCGCATGACGTCCTCCTTCTCGACTCTTGACAGCATTATGTCGTCGGACATACGCTTCCATCGACTTTCCCCAATAAGTGGTGGAACATGTCGGGGCAACCATTCGGAGTGTACGTGGCCTTCCCGCGTTTTTGATTTTCAACGGCATGACACGGTAGCAATTAAATCCGGTCTGGGGTCAGGAAAGCAGGTCTTTTCTTCATCCGCCGGATTCATTGAATTTATCTGGTGATATCCTCGGAAGGCATCCATTGAAACTAAGAAGCGCTGACCCGGCGGTTTCGTCGGACTAGTTGGTTCGATTTCGAGGCAGAGGGAAACGGGTCTTTTGGGCAGGCTTTGTTTGAGATTCCGTGTAATCGGACACACATCCGCCATGCCGGGTCTTGTTACGGAGGACCAACGTTGGCCAACCATTCCGGGTATTTGACTTCTCGGGGACGTGCCCAGCGGTTAACAAGGTGCTCCTCTTTCTTTACGAACTCCCTCCGGTCGTTCGCCAAATATCGTTTTTTCTGTATGACCGGATGTTCAGGGTCTACGGCGAGTCGGTGGAGATGATCGATCGATCGACGCCGGGCATGTCTTCAGGGCCCAGGCGAAGACCATCGGTGCTCCTGGAGCACTTCTCACGATTTCCCTTTAATTTTCTCGGAAGGCTCCAATTCTAACCGTTGCTGGGCTGTGCCGGGTCAATCTCGACTTTCCTCTAAGCTCGACGGCCGGCTCTGGGCGGGGTATCGCAGTTCTCTTAGGGGCCTCTCAGGATCTCATGGACCTGCATCCCCCGCTTGCCCATTCCTCTGCAGGCTTGCGATAGCAGTCGCGGGCGATTTTCGGTCACAGCGCACTGTTCCTATCCCATTTGGCGTGCGGAACTTTTAGGCATAGATGTTCGATGGAGATTAAAGCTCCGAGGTCTTCCAGACCCGGGCGGCCGATATGGCATTGTGCGAGCAGGCTAATCGAACCACAATGAATTTCATGCTCACTTTTTTGGACATCGGGATAGCTGCCGATCTCCACAGGGAGAGGTGATAGACCCTTCTGCTTCCACTGGAGGTCTCCAGTGAAGCCGCGAGAGGGGTGTTTACGGGTCTGAGCTGTTTCGGAGTCAGCCCCATCTTAGTAAGGTCTCCAGGTACAGTATATTGACGCTACTCCCGGTGTCAAACCAGGACGGCGAACATACTCCGTTATATCCTGGCATGACCAATGCATCCCGTGTGGGTTTCCCCGGCTGGCAGGTCTTTTTATCGTGAACACGATGGGCTCCCTACATGTCTTTTTGGAGCTCTCCTCTCCGGCCGTAGACCGTTCGACATAGAGCTGCCGGCCCAGGCTTTCGGGTGTTTGCAGGAATCGCCGCCTCTGGCCCGCCGACTATCATATTAATGACTGGCTTTTGACGCCATGGGCCTTCGTCTTCCTCGGAAGCCGGCTGCTTGCCCGGCTATTTTCTGCGTCGGCGGAGGGCCCCTCGTCTCCTCGACCGGTCGACCTCCGCTTCCATTGATTAGGGGGCGGAGTCCCATGCTGGATGATCCCCTCCATGATCTTCTTTAAATAGAAGCATCCTTCCGTGCTGTGAGTGTAAGATTTATGATAACGACAGTATTTAGAAATCTTACCAGTGTCCTCGCTTGTTACACGGTCGTCGACGGTGGAGGCGGAGGCGGGGCGACTGCTTGTACTTCGTGGACCGGCCGCTCTGGAGCCGGTCGGTAAGTGTGGACGACGGGGCGGTCGTACGGTCGCCTGACCTCAGTTCGCCGAGCCACGTCTGAACGTCTTTCTCTCGTCTCGGCCCGCGTCCTTTTTCCACCAGCAGACCCACCGACCTCACGTTGTCGTTTGTGCTTCATAGCCTGTTCCGTGTTGGCTCTCTTGTTGGCCATCTGGATAGCTTCTGCGTATGTCGCCGGGCGATTGTCCCCTCAGGTCCCGGTATAGCTGTCCGGACCGCAAAGATTCAATGAAGAAGGTGAGTGCTGTTTGGTCCTCCACTTCTTCTATCGACTGGATCTCCTTTTGCCAGCGAGCTAGATAGGCTTTTAAGGACTCGCCCTCATCCTGATGGATGTCGCCCAAGTGAGTCAGGTCTTCTGTGGCTTGATGTTAGCGCGTAGTGGCTCATGAAGCGGTCCGCCAGCTCCTCGAAGCTGTGAATCGACCCCGGGGGCTGCCCTACAAGCCACCTTTGCGCGGCCCCCTTTAACGTGGGCAGGAAGGCACGGCACATGACCGGGTCCCGTACCCCTAAAACTTGCATTTTGGCTTGGTAGCTCAGTAGATGCTCTCGCGGGTCGCCTGCCCCGTCGAACGTGGCTTGTTCCGGGAACTTGAAGTCGCCCGGTATTTAAAGGCCATGATCTCGGCGGAGAAGGGTAACGAGGTCAGCAGCGCTCGGCCAGGGGGCCTTGGTTCTCCCTTCTACCTGTTCTTTCAAATTTCTTACCTCTTGGGCTAGGTTTGCCATTTCGACCCTTTCTTGGGTGTGGTTTCCTGTCGACTCCGCGCTTTCGCCAAACCTCTGACTCGGCGGGCTGGTCATGATCTCGGGCGGGCTGCTCCACGCGGCGAGCTGCTGTCCGGCCTTTCCCCGCACGGTTACGCTCACGTGCGCTTTGCCGACCGTGATCTCTACCGGAGCGCGGAGGGGTTCTCTTCGTCCTAGCCGTTCTCTTGCCGACCGTCGCTCGACACCAGGGCCTAGTCGAGAATGAACGGACTGGACGGGTTGACTCACCGCCCGGCGGGCTGATTTTTGATTGTTCGGCCTTCGCGGCGGCGGGGGGTCTTGTTGCGGTATCCGGGTAGCGGACTGCTCCCGTATTCCCCGACTTGCCTCGGCGAAAGCGCGTCCAATTGCGTGTAGTTGATCCGGGGTGAGCGGTACCACAGTCGGCTGTGGATTTACTCGCGGAGTCGGCGGCGGTGTTGCGTCGTCTTCCCGGCTTCGGGTGCTTCTTCGATTCAACTGATCTCTTAGGTCGGCTCCTAGCCCATTGCGTCGGCTCAATTGGTCTTGGCTTCCTGTCATGATAAAGCCTTTCAAT
>VALG01017164.1:9168-21458 GCA_009835305.1 Ipomoea purpurea
TTGAAATAGTTAGCATAGGAACCGGTATAATTCACAACTAAGTGCTTTGGTAAGATAGAATTTCATGAAGGGGGACTGCCAAAGATAATGGCACCTGTTCCCTCCCATATAGCTAATTAATTTTTACTTTTCTTTTCCTAGCAGTTAATGCCAATTTGTTTGGCAATTTACAATTGTATATACTCAAATAATAGATTGTACTACCATTTTTAATATATGTGTCAACTCAATAATTTTATAAGGTTAAGAATATTAATCTACTGCTAAAAAATTACAAAATTTAATCTTAACAATATTAATAAAGATTCTAGTATATTATTTAATTTGTTATTTATAACATATTATGTAAATTTTTATCATACATTAAATATCACTTAGAAATGATTCTAATTAATTTATTATTGTAATTACGTTTATTTAAAATTATTTTAAATTTGAATTCTTAACATCTTAAATAAATATGAAATATATTTATCTATTAACTCTGATATATAAATATTATTTAGATATAATTACACAATGTATCTTTTTTGTTTCATAATAATCAATTATTATAATCATAATATTTATCCCACGTTATTTTTGTTGAACCGTGGTGAGATGACATAGTTAATTTATAGCAATAAAATAAATATAGCAGAAGTTTGATCCTGTATAATAATAGTATCAATACAAGGTAAATAAGCAATCCTCAGACCAGATCCACAGGGGAGATGATCGTGGAATTAATTGTGCCTTGATATATTTGTAAATAATTGGAGAATGTATAATACTGGGCCAGCTGTTAATATGAATCAGAATGGGGCCAAACACTTATGATGGTGCGTTAAGACAAAATCGTAAAATAGTTACTAAATTTGGTTCGAGTTGATACCAAAAGTAATACAAAAATAAGCAGCAAATATAATTGTCACTGCTGCTGACATACTGCCGAACATCCAGTCTTGCACACGAGATGTACCTCTGAATCATAAGCTATATTTCAATCTCAACTGGAGCTTTGGATAAGATTACATTTGCAAAGTGAATACCAGTTTAAGCACCTTTGTATCTCCTCCTATCTTTTGTTTTAAAAAAATAAATATACAAAAATAAAAATTTTATATAAATCTTATTTGGATTATACGAAATGTATTTGATAAATTTAGATATATTAGTTTATATAATATCCCTTTTACCCAATGCCAGTAGAAATTTGCTAATGCTGTTAATATCTTATATCACATTCTAAATCATGTATGATATAAATTTATTAGAAATAATAATTAATTATATTTAAATTCCAGTCGGTCCTATATCGGGATAATAATAATTTCTACGTATAATTATTCCGAGTATTGAAAGATTTAAACGTATAGAAACTTTATAGATGCCCCAAATCATTGGGAGCTAGAAAAGCTTTTAGATCAAGGTTAAGATGTCCAATTGCCTAGATTGCATCGTATAATGGAAATTCTTCAATGGACATCTTCCTCAGTCAACATCGGTACGACTAATCTTATCATTCATTACTGGAATCTTTAAACGTCATTATCAGTTAATATAGATATATTGTTCTCTATCATATATACTTTTTTATATTTCTTAGTGGGTCTAGGAGGCAACATAGATTCTCATTATATTTAATGTATGCTTTAATAGCATCTTTTTCGTACTTCTCTCTCAATCTTAAATGTAAGTAAAGAATGAGTTTATCAATATTTATAAGCTTAATATGGAGAATTATGAGGTCCCTTCTATTATTAGTTTCATACGAAAAATTGATATAACTGGGACGTATATAATGCTAGTGATCCTAAGAACGGTGGGCTCTAATAAAAAGAACCCAAAAATTGCAATTCAATCAGGATGCTATATGAATCTGGAACTTTAATGTCATGTATAGCTCATCTATATTCCGATCTATTAATTCACATATGTATAGATTATGATAGAGAGTTGGAAAAAATAAAATCCAGGAGGAGGCGACATTTATCTAATTACTAGCTTAGTTATAATGGTAAAGCTCCCAAAATATATTATTTCCACATATATATTAAAAATTAATATTTTCTATAATGTTCTCCAAACACACTAATATCAATTACATCATCACAAGGCGTTTTGAGGCCCATATATTGAGAGCTGTGTGCGCGAGGGACGAGAGAAAGTTTTATGTGGGCCAATGAAAAAACGATATATTCTCAATGTTCAGATGTCACCTAGAGTTCGGTGAACATATAAGTATAGGGAAATAAATGGAGTGAGTACACTATTAGGACAAACGTATTCAAAAATAGTCCAATAGCTATTATCTCCGTTTGTACCGTGATCGAATAAACAAATATGTATCTAAGTGGTAATTTTTCAATTACCATAATTTTGTTTGTAGGTTATAATTTGAAAATACGTTCGAGCAATCATATCTCATGTAAAGGGAATATAGCTTAAGACTCACTCTAAAAGTTTTTATGATTGCAGTATATATAGCTTACATCTCTAGATATTATATAATATAGACTAATTAACTAAATTTAAAGATCTATAAATAAAATTAACTGAGGTTATCAAATTTCAAATTTAACATCATAAAAATAAAATCAACGAATTTTAATATAATGATTTATTCGTACATATTTTTGATAAATGTTAAGAACATTAGATTGCGTGTTTTTTTTGAATTTCTTTGGGTATATAAAGTATGAGATGGCTATTTATCATATTCAATTACTTGAATTATCGATGAATCTGTTTGAATATTAATCTTTATTTTAAGATTAGCTACTAAGGTATGTATTTGAAAGCATCTTTATTTTTTTTATGTAATTTTGATTAATATTAAATTAGAGCAAACTTCCAACATGTTAAAACAAACTAACATCTTAATTTCTGTATGTGCTGAATCCCATAATCGTTACTAGACAGTTGGATGTAATTCGATCATATACTCTTTAGAGGTGATCTGTCACACCAAAGCATGATCGCACAAGTCTTGCGACCTCCAACATGATCTGATCGAACTTGTTTATAATAAAAATATAATTTCCAAAGTTTATAAATATGTTAGAGTTAACAGTGTTTTTTTGCATGAAGACCTTGTATATTATTATATAGCTATAATTGCATAGTTTTAGCAATAATATTTTATATAGGACATGTCAACAGCTGTTTCCATTTTGATCTTTATATGGATGTCTTTTTCCTATATATTTTTTAGTATTACCGCACATGTTATACTACAATTGATAATCAATCTCCGATGTATTTTATTAGTTTTGAAATAATATATTTTTTAAGGACAAAATTTAACATAATGATGTTATATGAACTGTTTATACAATTTCGTAATATTAAAATATATTATTATTTATTCTGTAATTAGTAAATAAAAAACATTCATTATATATCTACGATATATTGAAATGACAGGATTAAATTGATGAGAGGTTGACTATTAAGAAAAGCGAATAATGATGTTATATCATACTTTACGACAAGCAAGACAAAATTATAACAGAAATATATAGGTCCTTCATAGTTATATTATTTGTCAATTCATATAGCCTCCACACCAACTCTGAATCGATTAACAATAGGGGAATGTTTGAAAAAAAGAATCTTTCCGAGGACTTGCCATCAATCTGAATATATGCGTTGTGGCATTAACAGACATGCCTTTCCGCGATTGGCATGACCCATACGTTGGTATTTGGGCAGGCTTTCATTTGCAGTAGAGTTAGGAAACAAGCCTATTGGGCATATTAAATTCCTAAATTTTGATTTGCAGAGGCTGGTGGAAAATAAAAATTGAATTTGAAGATTAAATGAATAAGGAATGAGTATACAGGACTATTGTTAATGTATCCGGGTTGGACTTTCATTTGGAAAGTTATAGTTCGAGCCTCAGTGGAGGCGTTATTAGCTATAGCATCTTTTGTCGATTAGAGTATATGAAACAGATACTCAATGTAATAAGCTAGTATTCATTCAGAAAAAAAAAAAAGGAGAAGCTATGAAGAACTAAAAATCTATAAAGAGAAGACTAAAGCTTACATGATAAGTTTTATTTGAAAAATTTGAACCTGGAGTGAAATTTTGTTATGTATACTCTAATTTGAATTGTTTCCAGGTTAAGTTAAAATCCTAGGTTGGAACAGGCCTTTTTGCTGTCGTGAAGTAATTTCTCATGTTCCTGCGAGATTGAAATCCAGAATACTGACAAAATTTAAGGTAAATGGGCAAGATAAACATTCATCTGGTATCCCTCGTTCAGATATACAGATAGAGTTTAATACTCTGATATTGCCCATTTGTCTAGCTACAGACAATAATTGAGTCATTGGAGGCAACAAAATTATCTTCCATTTCTCCAATATTTCATGTGTTTTGTTCCTCTTCTGCTTCTTGTGTTCTAAAAATTGGGCGGAAATGTTTGAAATAATGTGGGAGGGGATTTCTATTCTGAGATATTTGTATGTCTTTGAAAAAAATTAAAAAAAAAAAATGATATTACTTTAAAAGCATTATATACGAACTTGAGCTTATCTATTAAGCTTTAAATACATAATGATGCAAGTGATGCATTTTTTCAACTCCTATGTGTATATTGCATGTGCTAGTTATGTAATTCTTTATTTATATTTTGAATAACTTTGCAAAAAAACAACAAACTAATATATATATAATATTATAATATATAATTACGTATTAGTTACGTCATATTAGTTAATAGTATAAATATATATATAGGGCGCCCTCTCGCCACCCACTTCAATACACACGTGCGACAAAAAAAAAATAATCCCACTAGATTCTTGCTAAAATACCGATAAACATCACCTTAATGGGCAACCCCCACTGCTCAACTTCAATTAAAAACTACAATAAATCTAACCACACACACAAACACCTATCATATACACCCAGCTCACTAATAATATATATAGTATTAGGATATATTGATTAAACAATAAATTTGATAAAACATTATTACAAATTGAACAAAAATCTACATTATAGGAAAACTAAACATGTGGGAATCTTATTGACAGTGTTCTCCTTTACCAGGGCTTGATAGTTCATTTTGATAGGAACACCAGAACACACAGACCTAGAGGTGCAATTTTAAACCATGGACGGGTTCACATGTAATTGAGTGATTCTGTCCAAGTATTTATTTAGACCGATCGGTTAAGCCACCTAGGCGCACAATGCATTGTGTGGCCCATGGTCCCATATACATTTGCTTATTAGACATGCTTGCATCGCCTGGAAAAATTAGATACTTTGCGTCCAGGGAAATATTAATCAGACGCTTGGCCCTATTAAGAAATGTCTGACCTCACGCGAAACTGGCCTAGACCAATTCAAAATAAAATGTTTTAATTTTTCGCTCTTCCAGGCACTAAGATAATATAATCACAAACTATGCTAAGGCTTAGATAACATATAATAGAGGAAAAATTGATTTTAAAATATTGTTAGCAAAAAACAACTGATGCTAACATAATACAACGGCTAATTATTGTGTCACCAATAGTCCACGCAATGCTATGTGGCCATAAAAATACATTTTTATATAATAAAAGTATATTATTAGTGTACTGGTGTATATTAATTCGTGTCTGAATGTACATTTACAAATATGTAACTTTAGTATAAATAAGTACTTTTCTCTGAATACATGTACTTTTAAATATATTTAAAGTAAAATTATTTTGTACTGCATGTACATTATTTCATTGTATGAGTCCACACAGTCGTGTAAACATGGTCCACACAATAATTGATTGGAATTAATTTTTGATTTTGATTTCCAATTAATAATTTTTACATATTAGCAAACCCAATAAAAAAACAACAAACCCCGAAATTAAATGTCTTATGTATTTTTTTATTTATCAATCAAAACAATCTAAGATAAAAATAAAATAAAAATTTATAATATTTTAAGTTATCAATTCATATGTATCATAATTAATAAATAAACATTTAGTATATAAAAAATAATTCAATCGAATTACAATGTTTTATAAAATTTTTTTATATTAACTTTTATAAATTTTTATTTGTAGAAATGTTATTAATTTAATTGTGTTAAGGTTCAATCTGTTTTAAAAAAATACTAACTTTTGAAATGCATGCGTGGAATATATATTAAAGTTAACATAATTGTATTCACAACAGGTTGTTAAAAATCGTCTAGCTCTAGGCGCCTCTAACAGTTGTGATTTTTACCTCGTAAGGCGCCCGCCTAGGTTACCGCTGTCATGGCGTCCCTAGGCCTAACTCGTCCGATTGACACGCTTAGCGTCTAAGTATTCGAGTTTACCGTCATTTTCGTCGAGTTAATCGTTGGACAGGTCTACTTTTTTTTATTTATATATATATTGGTGTGTGTGTGGCACGCGCGCCATACATATATATAAATGAATAATCACTAAAGTATTTATACTTTATCTTTGGATGATTGAAGTATTTGAGTATTTCAATATTGATATTTTTAATTTTTATCATTGTTTAATTTTTTTAAACTATTGTTTTGAAGTTATGACTTATGAATTATCATTAAATTCATTTATTTGGATTGTATTGATAATGTTGAAACCAACCTCATTAAAAATTGTCAAATTGTAAGTCTACCCACTGTTTTTTGGCCCCGACTACCGAAGCTTAGATTCAGCCTAGGAGCTAGCGCTGTACGGACACCGAATAGCGCCTAGCGCGCTACTGAACATGTCAACAATTGAATTCATTGACATTGATGTTAAATCTCAATTTGGCTATTATTAATGGGTCTTGTTTAATTTCAGTCATGAGGTTCAAAATTGTCAATTTATTACTTTTAACAATTATATTTTCCCAATTTCATCCATCGAAATTTTTAGCAAAATAATAAAACAAATTTACCTAAAATTTATAAATAATAACGCTGCCAATTAAATTATGTACTCTTTCTGTGCCTACACATCCACGCACATTGCATCTTGGACTCTGCAACAACAACGACAGTTGTGATTATCATCCTGAAAATCTCAACCACAAAATAAAATTAGTTCTACTTCAAAGAATCACAGCCACCTCCGACCTCTCAATTCTCCTATTTTTATACCGTATATGAACGGCAACATCACGTGCACGCACCCTAGGTGCATTATTAAGATTTCATTTTTTTTTTTTTTTATATTGTTTTCCTTTGTTTCGTTTATTTTTTCTCCGGCGATCTCTCTCATCCGCCATAACTTCTTTCATAATTACATTATCAAATCTTCCAACTACACTTTTGATCTCGACAGGCTTGGTTTTGGAGCTTTGTTCGTACAAATAACGTTACTCTCCATTTACCACCGTTAACAAATGTTCAACCCCATCCCAAAAAACACACACAGACACAAGACGATTTGAATAAATATAAAAACCCTCGTTTTCTTCACAACTGTGTTCTAGTTTTTATTCTTATTTTTAATAAAAAATTTACTTAATGCATTTGTTTCTATGATTTGCCAGAAATCTATACGTCGAATTAGTAACCACAACACTGATGAAGTATTAACTAATTTGCAGGATTTAGCCTGTCATCAGATTTTATTTATGTGCACACTGACTCTTAGTTTAGCATCTTCGAGGATAAACAATATCAAAATGTCATGTTCCAAACTCACTTGGTGCATTTAAATAATGTGTTGCAGTATATTCTTCAAAGAGCATCTCATTATTTTTATTTGCATTGGTTTTGGCAATGTACGAAAGTGAAGGGAAAAAGAGAAAGAAAGAGGAAAACATCAGGTAAAAGCAAATTTACCGCAAAAGGAAAAAAAACTAAAAAAGAAAGAGACCAAATAGACTGCATTATGACACAATCGTTTATACAAGCACGAACTATACGAAATACAATTATGATATGCGCAATTGCAACTCTCTTCTGCAATTTCTCTCTCTTCAGGCCCACAAAAATAATTTCAGTACTCGTATCCCAACCTTGCACAACATAGGAGACTTTCATAATAAAAGAACTACACTATCATATGCACAATATACTAAAAACTTACACACTAGGATCTTCAACGTGTATCCACCACATATTTTCTGTCATAGGTCTATGTAAGTAATCATAACTACAAGTATTTATCATTTTAATTCTACTTCAATTTCATCTTGACATTATTGAAAAATGTATTTATGTCATTTCTACACACTAGCTCATTAAGAATAACAATACTAAAGTTCATTTAAATTATATAAGTTTCATTTCTAATACATTATTGATAGCTCATTTTTGTATCATTTTCCACACACATTGTTAATTATAAGTAGTTTTAGAATTTATATTATATTGCATTCAGGTCTTGACAATATATATATTGATGCTTCTGATTTTAGTTTTAATTTTCCATGCACATATTCATTATATATGACGTAAATAAATTATAATTAACTACAGTTACATTTGAAATAATAGTGTATGTTTTATTATCATTTTCCACACACTAATTTCATAATATAACACTAAATATCATTTATCTAATATAGTTTCTGTCAGATCATGATCATGTGTGACATGCATTGAACAACTATTGTACACACAAAGCCACCCAAAAATATAATGCACTTTATCTTTCTGAAATGGACAATAGATATACCTCTCCAAACGTACCACTCCCACAGTTCAACCATCCCATTTACACATCCCACCAATCTGGTCTAAATACAAGTTAACATCGTACTTAATCGTGAACAACAGCTCCAGGACGAAATCATCGTCTCCGAAATAAAACAAAAGCAATATATTGGTTCACGAGTGATCACGCGCCGAAGACGGTGACTCCAAAAGCGTTATATCAAATCAAAGATATCAAGACTGAATTATCGTTCTGAATTCACTATTGAAAACTTAAATTAATGATAGATGGCAATTGTTATTCATTGCAATCACCAACTTAACCCATTATTGCTTTAAAGAAAATGTGCAATAAGGGTTTAATTGTAATGATTTGAACATCTAAACCCAATATATCAAAATTAAGATTGCTACATAGTTCACATACTGATCTAAAAAAATGTGATTCATCTTACCCGTTATAAGATTCTATGGTTAAATTGCCAAACACTTTGTCTCTGATACATGTCAGTGAGCATCTCTCATGTGGAGGTCATAATCGAGCCTCAGTGAGTTTTGTTACTTGCGTGCTCGTTAGTGTTGAGAAAATATGTTAAACAGATAGTACAATAGAATGAGGATCTTGCATTAAAAATAATTGATAATATTTTATAATATTGAAATTTAATTTTTTTTAATAGAGTGTGGAAAGTTCTTTTGTGACACTAAGCAGAGAAACCAGTATTTTATTAATTATTTTTACATAAAACATAATTTTTTTAAAGAAATTTGACCCACTCGATCTCATTTTATGATTTAATAACCATCATGTCCATGACACTTCAACTTGTTATACAATAATGTAATTAATAATATTTCACGCAACCATTATCGAGTTAGTATTTTTAATAGAAATGGCATTTTTTCCCCTAAGTTATATGGTTATAGCACTTTTCCCTTCAATTTATTGTAAGCAATTAAGCCTCAATTATTTAAATGGGTTTTCCCCTGATAATTAAATTGCATTCTACCCTTAAAGTAAATTTTATTATTTTACTTCTCCAACAATATTGGTATATTAGCATGACAACGTTCGTTCGACTGAACCGGACACTATATCGCAATCGAATAAAAATTTTCGGGTAGATCAGACTAAATCCAATATTAATCCTAATTTATTAAATTATGACAAAAAACTGATCATGAACCGTATTCGCGGTTCAGGATCGCGTTCGCGATTTTAACCTCTTTATTTAGAATTTATTTATTTTTTATTTAAATAGCTAATTCAACATAAATATTGTTATTTTCATTCAGACATAACGCGCCATGTCATTTTCATTTTAATAAACTCTAATATCGCGTTTCTAAATGGTAATTGATATGTTCTATGTATATGTTTGTTTGAACCAAATTATTTGTTGCTATAGTAAATGTTTGTTTCAATCATGTGATAAATTTAATAAAACACTTGAAATCGTTTGACTTGATTTTTATATTACTAAATTATTTAATTTTTCATTAATTTATTGATCATTTGAAAATTGATCAATTAAAAATATATAAAATTTATTTTATTTTTCGCATCAAAATATTTAGATGATATTAAAAAATAGATAAGACTTTTAATTTTCGGGTTTGTTGTTTATTTTATTGGTTTGCTATTAAATATGTAAATTATAATAAATCAATCCACATAGTTAACAAAATCATTATGTGTGACCTATGTCCACACAGCTTGTGGCAATTCATTAATTAAGTATTGTATTACACAAAAATGTACGTTTATAATTAAATGTAGATGATTGAGAAATCATTATTTGAGTACTAAAAAAACTATTCGTGGCTTTTAACTGCATAACTAACCATGTAATCTTCACTCTCGCAGTCTTGTTCTCCGCCAGCACGCCCTTCTAGCTTGCGGCCGGGCACGACGATTTTAAACCACTCCTCTTCCTAAGGGGGGCTGGATGACCTAAATTAAAATTACTAATTTCCCGCTCTCTTTAAGGCAACCTAAATTGAAATTACTGAATTTTTATCCTGTAATAACCGTTTACATCGGTGAATAATAACAACAAAAGTCTAGATAATTGTAGAACCAAAGTTTTTTGATAACCACATATCGAGGCAATTGTTTAAATTAATCCTTGTACTTAACACCTTCTACAATTACAAAAAGAAAAATTACTAAGCACCAAAAGTGGACCATGTAGATTGTGAAAGGCTTGTATTATTAAGGCTAAGAGCATAAGCTATTTATAGCAATACAGAGAGATAAGTAGTAACAAACAACAAAAGAACTATTTACGGATGAATCAAGCACAAAATATAATGACATAAAATCATTAATCCTAACACCCCCGTAGCAAATAGGAGCGTCCGGAAACTCAAATCTTGACGAACCCGCAAATAAGAATCACGCCTACGTGTAAGTTATCTCGGCAACATGGTCCTTGAGATAATACAGACGACAACCAAATTGCCAATCCTTCCATGACAGCTCTCGAACAAATAAATATCCAACGCAGATGCTCATCCTCGACATGAACACCGGGTTCTTCGCACATACTGCCCCTATAGAATAGCAACATGGAGAATCGAGTAATAATATACCAGCTCAGACAAAAACTTCTGTACCTAGATTACTCAGCAGCCGAATCCCAAAAGCACATACCAAGCCTCGTGAAGACCGTGGAACATTTCTTACGAAAACTTCAACAGAGACAATTGACCAGACAATAACAAACATGGAAACGACATGGCATCTCTACTACCCACCCCAATCAGAGTCTGAAAAGGCTGTAAACTTCACGTGGTGATTGGACATTATCATACAAAATTACATTTTGATTAAATATTGCCTACCAAGGCACCTATTCATGATTATCAAACTCACTAATAATACTATTGAAACTAATCCATAATATTGTCGTTCGTTCACCGAGAATTGATCGAGAGCTCGTGTTGATAACGTGTTGCAGATTAAGACTTCATCTCTATTGTTAATTTCCGGTGATCGTCAATTACAAATTATTATTACGTAATGGTGATAGAACGTAGAGAGAGAAAGAGAGAGAAAGAGAGAGAAAAGTATGAAGGATAATTGAGAGTGTTCCAGAATGTATCGAGAATTCTCATTAATTCAGCCAATAGAATAACATTATTGTAATAAATATGCTAATAATGCCACAAATATAATCTTCATAAGAACAATGACATTTTAATCTTTATATCACTCTTCAATTCCCATATATACCAAAGACTATAATGGAAATTCTTAATTTTATTAGTACTTAGTGCTTACCATCCATTCTACCAATGTATGTAATTTGAATTCTTAGTTTATTGGCTCGCTTATTGCTTACAATGGAATTAACAATTACACCAAATGGAATATTAAGTGATAAGTTATACCAAAAAACGTCACTTTAATCTTCAAAGTGATCACAAAGTTGGTTGAAAATATATTTTCCACACAAAAATTAAGTTTCCAACCATGTCCAATTGAAATTCTTGAATTTTCCAGCCTGAAAGTAATATATATACACTTTATTGTCACTCATTTAAAAAACTGAATTCTGTGGTAAAGTTGGTGGAACACTTCGATGGGTATATAGCTCAAAAAAAAAAATATGTGTCTATATATCATTGATGTTGATTTTTGGTTGGTCTAAGTGTGTATAGGGTCGTCGTGTCCATGAATTACTTCATT
>VALG01017166.1:0-28963 GCA_009835305.1 Ipomoea purpurea
CTAAGGTTGCTAGTTATTTAGTTTTGATTTGTACTATATCCACCACTGATAATATACCATAGGAGTAGTATGTTAAGTAAAAGTTATATATTATATATGTTAGCTAGTATTAAAATGTATTTATGTAAAATTAGTGATAAAGGTTTTTGATGATATAGAAAAATCGATATAGTGCATGCCATTAATGAAATTATATGATTTTAATGCTACACTGCGCTAGATATTATTGCTTGAGTCAAGTTAATTATTATATCGTCTAATCCAGTCAAATGCGAGATTTCCTTATCTTTACAAGCGTTTTGCTCTGCTTCCACCGGTAAAAACTATCAAGTATATCAGGTATGAGGAGAACGGTGAATATTGCAAGTTATATTTTACTTCCTTCATTTGGAAACATTGGTTAATAATATGGTAAATACATCTGGAACCTCTTAAAAACCTCCTATTGTTGTTCTACAGTGAAGTATGCTTTTTGGGCTGTTTCGATATTTCAAGCTGGTTTCTAGCCATGATCATTCTCCATGGTTTGTGGATTCTTCTGATAATTCCGTGTGCACTGTGTGCGTATTCATGGAAGAGCGATCTTTGCATTTTGTACGTGTAGCCATAGTTCTTGCCCTTCTTACGCATTGTCTCCACTTCTAGCTCATTACTCTATAAGCGTGGTTTTGTATACTGTGGAGCTAGTCTACATCATTAATAATTTGGACGTACTCAAAACGTCAATATGTCTCCCAAGTGAATCGGTTCGTAGCTAGTCTTCCCATTTGTACGATATTTCGCAACACTTATGTTTTCGATCTAGCTTCTTTCATTTATCTGTGAGATTATATTGCGCTCTGAGTATATCCTCAACTCATAATACTCTGGATTTCATGATGCTGCTATAATCTCTCGGATGTATCGGTGCAAGTCGCTAAGTGTCACTATCTTTTTAACTGTTCTATATCTAGTACTAGCTCTATACTTCCATTATCTTATATACACGGCTTTGATAGTCAACACCATTCGTGAAGCGTCCAAAGTCAAGATGGTTCTCAGTTCATTTCTAAGGATTATCCGCATAGCATACTGATAATTTCTCATATATCATTGAGTCTTATGAAAACTTTTAGCTTGAATACACTATTTGAGAGTTTTAATCAAAACCAATGAGAGAATTGACTGAGAAGACTATTGAATATGCTGAATCACACATGACGGATTGTGGGTTTCAAACTGCCTACTATGCTATTGAACGAGAGTTCATTGTGACATATACAAATGCGCTTATATACATAATTGTGGATTAGATTTGTTACTAGTCATTATAGTCAGCTTAACATCGAAAATCAAATATGATTGTGTGCCAGGAGCTTTTGTGTATGAATTCGAGTGTGCTATGCAATGAATATGGTTTGCAGAATTAAACTCAGTTGCGTAGAGCTAAAAAAATAACTAGTACTCAAATAGTCGAAAGTAGAAACTGAATATGTGATACATGATGTGATTTAGTTACTCATAAATGACTATTGCCGATTCTCAATGCAATGCAATTAATACTATATAGAATAATGTAATACCTAACATAACTATTTAGGGCTTTTTGGGAGTTGTCATGGCTTTATCATGTCGTAAGTCACATTCATCTGTATTAAAGCTATTAGTCTATTAGTAAGATACATCGTCATCAATATGCCACGAAGGTGAGAGATTTTTGTTATATCATGCGTTATATTAGTGGGATATATTAGGTTTTGTGGGCTATAGATGTAGGTTTTTGGTAGAAAATCTTTTCAAATCACGATATGGATGTGGAGTTGACCGGTCGGTTGTAGACACTCCTCATCTGAACAGTATAACAATAATATGGTTTGTCGGTTTCAGCGCGACTGTTGATGACACTAAAAGCATCCGCTAAAGCCAGCTAAGTCTTGGGCATAGAGCTTAGTTTAGTTATTATTATTGCCCCATTCAATTTGCCTGCGTTGCCGATGTTAATTTGCATTTCCTTGTCAGAAAAGTAGTTAAACTTTCTGCATGGCACTAGGTTCTCGGTGAGCCAAGGTGCTGCGCAAGTTGATTCGCCTCACACCAAGCTCTCCATTTAACATTGTTGGAATTTAATCAATGTTTATCTTATTATTATGACGCGTATGAGTTTTGAGAGAGGTTTTAATCTTAAAATCTGGGTGTTTAGATGGATGGTCTGATCAAGACCATTTTTTTCTTGTTTGGATCAAACCCTTCAAAATAATGCGAGCTTGGATTAGAGTGTGGTAGAAGAGTGATAGGATAAGAGTTTGAAGATGTCCATTTCTGTATTGTCGGTTGTCATAGGTCTCTACATTTGTACTTAGTTCCCTGAGGTCCTGACAGTGTCAACCTGAAAGTTCTGAAATGATTACAATATATTAATATGTGCGCAAAGTAGAAGTATGCTAATAAGAATCTTGATCGATTCAATAGTTTGATCTGGAATCATGATAAGGATATCGTACTCTTCAGACTAACCTATCTCTCAACTTCCGATTATTTGGTCTAATGAAATTTTTTTGTTCTTCAACATAGATATTATTACCAAAGAATATATGTGTAAACGGGTTAGTTATTGATCCAGGTCGGATTTATAGCACGATATCAATCCGTAATAGTTTCACTTGTGGATTTTTTGATGTCCATAAGCCTTAATCTACGTCTAATCTGTGAGCTTGCCATGGCAGTCCTGCTGTACCTTGTCTATAAGGACCAGTCCGAGCGATCCATATGACATAAGATTTAGAGGGGGTTTTTCAGTGTTGGTCTAATTCTTTGGAAGGTATCAATCTGACCCCAAAGAATGCTCAATCTGAATAGCTGCATAATACGCATTTCTTTGCTAATTAGCGTTTTAAAGAGACGTAGATATCAGTTATGTCGGTTATTTACTTGGTAGCCAATGATATTAGGAATTGGATTTTTTGCTTATCTGTGAATGCTGAATTGGGCATTGTTGATGTGATTTACTGATGATCGGAAAAGTTACGTTCTGGAGAAGGATGTTTTTCATGTCGTATGGGTTAATGAAATCATAAGTATATTGCGTCCAGTGGCTAAGCAAGAAGGAGCAGTATATTCAAATTTATCACTGTAACACTGTGAAAGTAGTTCTTATAGTAGGAGTAGTTTCAATCGCTGCATTTAGCTAAGTGAAATTGTCTTCTATTTGATAGTATTGAAACAGATGGTTTTCTTCTTTGGGATTATTTGTCTTATCCAAGATATCAGTTATCTATCTTTCTTTCTTGATAATGATCAGTTGTGCTATTATTTGTAAAATCATCTGCCATATTAATGTCGCGTTGTTTCTAATTTCGATGTCCAGATACTGATAGCGAAGTTATTGATTGTTTTGTTTTATCAGTGTTGTGGAGCATTGCATTACGATCGTAGATTGTATCCTGGAGAATCCTAGTTGAATATTTGAAAGTTGAAGAGCATTCATGACCACTGACAACGAACATCCAGTCTTCTACAGTCGTTAGGCAGTATGTCTTGACTAATGGCTCATGGAAGAGTAGGTTCTGTATAGCGTTGATTTAATGAATAGGTGCCTAGATTCTTGCTCTGAATGTGGTACAATGTAATTAATGATTGAGTTATATATAGACAAGTTTGCCGTTAGTAATATCTCGTTATGTTATTAGGTGAGATGTTTTGATGTTTTATTTTTTTTTATCTAGGGTCAATGAAATGTTGTATAGAATGATTTATTTTCCTTGTATGGAATATACTTCCTCTCTTATTCACGCTTTTTCGTTTATTGCTCTTACATATATAGAGATACATTTATTGATTATCGACCTTATTCCTTCTTAATCTGTTCGATATAGTCTCTTAAGAGATTATTAATATATTTTATCCTTTAATTCTCATCTAATATTTCACGTTGCCTTGATTGCGTAGGTATTTTCGCATTTCTAAAAATGATGATTGTATAAAAACTGTTGTGATTCAATCAACGGATTGCGGAGTGGTCTGCATATCTACATGTGTTGTTGGAGTATATACTGACTAGTTATATTTCGGCGTGTTCCGATCATCGCTTTAGGTCTATACATGATGTAGTACCGGCAGTCATTATTTATAGCTAACACGTATTTTCCGTTCGAAGTGACAGAATATCTACGCTTTCATGTCATCACAAACTTTTCAGTTTAGTTTCTCTTCAATCATTGCACAATGCCATGCCGTTCCATGGGTGGTAAAGTATTTCATTCTTTCTTGTATACACTAATTATATACTCAAATGGCTTGATGCCATCTGCAGTTGGAGAAATCGATCACCAATTCATTCTTCGCCAAGAAATTGCTACACCCTCCGGAGGTGGCCCCTTAAGACACAATTTCAGCATCCTATCGCATATATTGCCCTTTGTTAGCTATGTTTGCTATGTAGGTTGTGAATGGAAGAGCGCAATGATTACGTTATCTCATTCTGCGTTTCTGCGTCGGTGTTGTTTCGTTGTACTGAGTACATCATATCTTGTGTAGAGACTGCATAGCGAGGTGTCACAATAATCTTACCCAGTAGTTTTTATGGCTAATTGGAGATTGTCCTATCACTATGATTGGCTCTTATAATTGCGTGTTTTTTGGGACGAACCAATACGACTATATAGTTTAGCTTGTCGCTGTAGAGTTATCGCTCTTTGCTGACGTAGCGACGCCCTATTGTATGTCAAGAGAAGTACTATCTACAGGTTGTGTCTTTTCCATTGAGATATTCGGATGCGTATGAGATCGACCAGGGACGAGTGTCTTTGGATTAGGCAAGGGCTATTTCTCTATGCAGTGTGTTTTGTATTAACTTTTCACTTATGTATGCCTTTCCATTACTGATATGCATTGTTCTGCGGGTGCGTCTCTGTAGCGTATGTACGCACAGGATCCTTTCTGTTATCTATTTCGTAGGAGTGTTCGGCTTCTATGTAGTATATTGTTTGCTTTTGATTAATCAGTTCTTAAGACATTGTTTGATGAATATCCTCTGATCTCGAAACAGGTTAACTCATTAGTTTTTTCCTGATATGATCGCGGTGAATATTGGTAGAGGGAGTTGTCGTCGCAGAGTTGAATAGCCTATGTTTCAGTTAATAGTCTGATTACTTATTCGCAGTTCAAATAAATTTGCTCCCGTATATTCGTGTTACCGTGCAGTATCATATAATGTCGAACAGAATCAAAAGTCCGAGACTTGCGAAAATTTAACTGCTTTTTGACCATAAACCCGCTCTTCGAGCGATAATGTTGACTTTATCTCCTGCTTTTGAAGTGATTTGTTATTCGGTTGATAACTGATTGAGAAACAAATGTCTATACCAAATGAGTAAAAATAATAACAAGCTCTACGCCGAAGCAATAGAGTATAACGTGAGTATTAATTCGAATCATCGTCTTTCTGAATACTTGAAATCTTCACGATTCTCACGCTGAGATTAGTTGATGTCTAACAACTAAATGACCAACCGTATACTTTGTTTGTTGATACTCCTGTCTTTATCCTGTTCTACATGTTGAACTAAGTGTATAGACACCCTTCATAATAAATCACTAAAAGTCACACCTACTATCCAGTCCCGCAGGAGAACATGTGGAATTTCCTGTTTACACTGCAACATCTTTAGGAAGGATAAAGCTCGAGTAGTTTCTGGCATACATTTGACGTCGACACAATTTTGAAGCCCGCTTCAACATGGCTATCCATCTGCTTGAATCCCTTCAATCCTGTATCGAGTGAGTCATCTTCGCGTATATCATGTCCAGTTACGATGAGATATTTATATCATATTATTACTAGATAGTGCCCTGAAGAGAGATTGTATGTTTAGTATAACGCCATTCCGCGGCGAGAGCGGCAATCATTCCTCGATCTTGGAATGTTTTGTCCATAACTGTTGATTTGCTATGCGTTGCATCTATTTATTTACGCTGCTGACTATCACCGAACAATTCGCAAAAAGATGGCCATGATTTGATGCCATTCACATTGTTCTCATTTATTTTTTATCAGAGCCGAGCACTCAATATCGGTTAGTATACTATTTGGATGTTTCTGATCGATCCATACATAAGGAAAAAAGTAGGCTTATCTAATCGTATTTTCTACACGGTATTTTGATTGTTTTTTTTTATATTTTTTTTGGTTTTTTTTTGTTAGAATTCCCAAATTTGTGCATTTATATCACAATCAATATTAACTAAATGGCGCCATGTGCAAATTGTGTTCTTGATTTCACTTATGGTAACGAGAGCGACATACGCTTGATACATTAATGAGTACCCTAATGCTGAATGATCTCTATTATATACCATCTTCGAACGCTCATGTCACGACACTATAGCTTAATTTAACTGATACTACTGCGTGGCACCCTGGTTCTGAGGTATTTTGCCCTTAATTTTATGTCTAATACTGCTTTCAGTTGCTAGTGTTTCATTTGTGAATCAAGGTGCCGACAAAAGTCTCCCCACATCACGATGAATCTTTACTCGCATCAACCGATGGGGAAACTATTTGAAAGTAGCTAAGAGCGACTTCTTAGTCTCTCGATATTTAACTCATTAATCTAACGTTATTTAAACCAGCGTATAGCTATAATGATATTATTATACAAGTACACACGCTAGTCGCTGCCGATTACTGCGAATGCTGGGTTTACTATTTTTTTAATATTGCGATATATATGATTCACTAAATCAACGATAATATGTTATATAACTTCAGGACGTATTAATGCCGACCAAAATACATGCCATTATAAATGTAGTTTAGATACCAATAGAAATAATAAGCATGAAACTAGCCCTCTTAACAATTAAAGGGAAGTAAAGAAATAGAGTAAAAAGCTTCAGCGCGTCGCTTTTCCTCTACAGGTCACTAACTATATCCATATATACATACCAATTCATAGTTTAAACATCACGCACCGGGTTTTTTTTTTTTTTTTAAACAGTTTTTATTACGAAATCTGAGAGTTGCAATTGCTACAAAAGTTTCTCCCACATCCATTGTCCATGCAGCAAACATCTATGGGCTAAAACTCTATTTCTCAATAAAGTATTAAGGGGGTCGTTTGTTCATGATGTATATACCTTAGTAAGTTAGATCCGCTGTGTTTGGTTAAAATTGGTAAATAATGATCTTGGTTTTAGGGTTATCTTGTATTACGCTGCAGCTGTATCAATCGGTGGAGCCTTAACATATTTTCATATATTTAATAATTTAAAAATTAAATAATAAAAGATAAACGATCAATATATAGTTATGATGTTAAAAAATATTACTAAAACTTGACTTGAAACAAATTATTTTATATGCTTAACATATACATAATAAAAATAAAAATATTATAATTAAATATATATTTATATATATATACGAATCGCACTCAGGTGCGAACGCTTCCAGGCGAAATATAAGAATTCTGTTCGTCCACGTTCCAGATCTAAATGGTTGAGAAACACTGATTTGAAAAAAAAACCGTGCAATTCGTAAATAATTGAACATCGAAGTGCAAGTAAAATGATTACAAGTTGATGTAAAATATTAAGGTTCAAGTAAAAATTACACTGAGCATCATACCTTGTTTTAGTGCACTTATTAGTTCTAATAGTCACCTATAGTCTAAGAGTTCACCACTAGTATAAGTATTGCATCTAGGTGTAGATGAATGTTTCGAGGTTTTGAGAGTATTACTACCGCGAACCAATCCAATGAATAACAAGGCAAATTATGCACTAAGTGAAATAGTGCACCTATAGTTATGAAGTTATCACCTATAATTATAATAGTTGCACACATTAGTTATAAGCACTACCCAATGTGAATAAGGTGGAAAAGTGAATGCTAACAAGGCAAAAATTACATCACGTAATAGGTGAAAATAGGTGCAACTTATAAAATTTTTACCTTTCACTTCGATTTCAATTATTTACAAATATTGCCACCGCGTTTTTTTGTTTAAGTTATTAGATCTGACCACTTGCGCGCATTCGTTCGCCATTTTCCTTCCTGGCACTTATTGCAACTGGCGACCCTATAATATATATAATATAATATATATATAATAATATATATATATATTTTATATATTAGTATATATATATATAGCATATATATATATAAACTAACTTAAACCAAGGTTAATCTTACATTACCTAAGATTTTGAAGGAAATTCACATTCCCTTCAAAATCCTATGTGGAGGGAATGTGACATTCCTTGTGAATGTTAGATTCCCTAAGATAATATGAACCAAACACCGGAAAGTGAGCTTTGAAATGTCACATTCCCTTGTTATGTTATATATATAACCTGAACCAAACGCCCCCTAAATATTTTGGTCTCAATAAATGTTAATGGGTGATTGCATGCAATAGCTTTACACATGTTGCGTTTACGCTCACTCCATGCCTGCCGTTCATGCACGTTCCTTGTATTTTTATTTAGATGTTATTGGGAATTCGTCAAGTTTGGTAGTTATATCAATGAAAATGTTTATTAACTCGTAATTCATAATAACGTCAAAACAGTTGTGCACAAACTAACATTTAGGGATATAAAAATATTCTATTTTTTTGGGCAGCTTCGACTGTTATGCCCGGTTGAGTCCACATTTTACATGTTCGTTTCTTCTTATTTTTCTCCTTCATTGCGATTTCTTTAGCCGTCCTCATTCGCTTCCCCGACCCTTTGGTACTTGATACTTGCGGGGGGATGCACGGTGATTGTGTAAGGATGTGGGGGCACCACAAAATGTCTCTTTAATCGATCGTTTTCCTTTCTCTACAACCACGTCTTCTTCACCGTCGATGCACCATGTGGACTCAATCTCCTTTAGTGCATTGCTTATTTGTTCTAGCTTCGAGGAAATCTCCTTGCGCCATGGCTATACACCTATACACTGTGTTCAGCACGTTACTTTCTTCTTTGTTGCCTCGTGCTTTGGGGTTGCCACGCTGAAGCGTATCATTGAAACGATTTGAATTGGTGAAGTGGTTAGTGCGATTCGTGTCCACCGGGGGGTGATATGTTTGCGGGGGTATATCCTCGTTCCTGTCATATATTACACACTGCAAACGCATGGCTGCACAACAGTCCAATCCGGTTGTACATTCGGCACTCGCAGGTTGTCGTCCTTGTCCCATGTTCAACGAACATCGTGTATCGTACCTCGTGTTCATCCTCGAACCTCATATGTGTTCCGCCTCACCGTGTGTCACAGCACGGACCCGGCAATCAAAACATCTGGCACATATCTCCTTCTGCACATCATAAAACACAGTTAATGTATATAGTGAAGCTACCGCTCGCTCAATACGCAATTGGGTTTTGTAGGGGGTGTTTGTGCAATGCTGGCACCGTTTAGCTCGGTTTGTGTTAGGCGTTGCTTTCTAATTGTACTCTCTATCCTGTTAAAAAATTCGAAACACAAAGATGTTTGCTAGTGTTGCTTATGAAAATCCGGTTCTCTGCTTCAGAGCGTGAGGTTGTACGCACTAGCCCGCCCATAAAAACACCTTCAAAACATGCAGGGATCCACGATGCGCGCTCGTCGTACATACGGTTTAGCCATGGATTTTCAATTAAGCAAATTTTTTCTATAACTCCTTTCCATGCAACCTCAAATTTGGCGGTAGTCAAGCTGTCATTCCAAACAACAACATTTCAGCTCTCGTCGGAATGCTTCATTTTTGGCTAATTCAGGACTCACTTTATCGCTAACCTTCGCCATTATATGCCACATAAAGTAACGATGGCGAGTTTCTGGGAATTCTCGTGCAATTGCAACCTTCATCGCCGGGTCTTGGTCGGTTATTGTGAGTGGTGGTGTGCTTTCCATTGCGTTTCTAAAGTTCTTTAGTATCCAACAGTACGAGTCGACATCCTCTCGCGCAATCAGTGCTGCTGCGAATGTTACGCATTTTTTATGGTGGTTTATACCGGTGAATGGAACAAACACGAGACTGTACCTGTTTCATGAGGAAATGTGTTAACTACTACGCATATAACACACAGTGTGTGTACGCCGTATGTTGCTCTGGGTAAAAATATAACGTATAGCAACTGTAAAAGCCAGGGTTACATACTATGAAATAAAAATTCCATAAATTTTTTAGCATTTTAAGGTAACAAATCATCTGAACCATTCATATCCATACTAGCGTAACGCACATACTGTGGACCTTACACACACTCCAGTACGTTTACAAACATGTACACGCACCAACGTTACAGTTATACGCATTTAACTACATAACATAGGGGTGTAAATGTTAAGGATTTTTGCATCCCGTAATTGAGGTGCGTACCTGTTAGTTTTGTACGTAGCATCAAATGACACAACATCTCCGAAAACACTATATTGCTTTCTTGCCATACCATCTGCCCAGAAAACACGTGCCAACTGCTCATTCTCGTTTGCCTCGTATTTGAAATACATATCGTCATAGTCCGATTTCAGATCGAGGTATTTGGATATTAGCATTTGTGCATCTCCTCCTTGCGTGTACGCCAAAATCTCCCATTCTATAGTTCTTGAAGTCTTGTTGTGTCGCTCCCACGTTTTGAACTCCCCCCACCATCTCGGCGTACAAGTCATGACTTTTACTAACCCCAATATTGACTTTTGAGCAGTTCGCGATGAATTGTTGGTGGCCAATATCTAGTTTCATGTTCCCCCTTCAGAAAGGTTTGTAACTCTCATCGCACAAACAATGTGTGTGCCCCTCTTCAAACTTCTTGACCAGTACGTCCCATACTGTCTCTTCTGAAAACTATTTTGGCCATGCACCCAACTCTGTTAGATGGCGTCGTCGTTTTGTTTGTTTGGTGGTATTTTGTTCTGTTGTGGTGTTTGGTTTTGCATCTTTATACCCTTCACGATTGCACACTAGTTTCTTCTTCAGGATGATCCCGTACCTGTTCTTTATGTCGGAATTCTTGCGCACATCAAACCCAGTTACGGATGCATATGCTTTGTAGTACTCGATGACATCTTCCAATGTAGCAAACACCTGGTCGACAGCTGGTTTTATCGATGGGTCACATTCCGTAACCCAAATGCTCGTGTCGTTTTGGGATTCATCCATCACACAGTGTTGACTTTTCTCTCCTTCTTCCATGCTTATGTCACCTGCATAACGATTATCAATTTCACCCGTTATTAAGTGAGTTTAAAGTGATTGTAGTTGGATTTTAAAACCATACCAGTACTCACGCACCCGCTACGTATTTTTCAGTCCCTTCATAGGCTAACAATTTAAAAAACACAAATATCACATTCTTATCAAATTAAGGCATCGTGCACAAAGATACAACATACAATGCACCCACTAATACGCCCGGGTTTCTCCCACCCCCGTATACTGCCACGTTGCAATTCAACAACCACCACCACCGTAATTTAGGTATCGTGCACAAGGCTTCATACTGCCATGCAACCACTAATGTAAAACACAACTCAATATACACAAAGACCACATTGTTGATGAATCAGTATAGGCATGGTACACAAGGCTTCATACTGCCATGCAACCACCCATATAAAACACAGCTCAGTATACACAAATACCACATTGCTAACGAAATCAGTATAGGCATGGTGCACAAGGCTACAGACTACCATGCAACCACCCATATAAAGCACAGCTCAGTATACACAAAAACCACATTGTTGACGAATCATGGTAGGCATGGTGCACAAGGCTACAACTACCATGCACAGCTACCACAAGCCGTACTTGGCACTTTCGTCTACTGACTATACATACAACACCACCGAATTGATGCAATACCACAAGTATAAATACTTCCGTGTAACAATGAAACCACCCAACCGTTACTTTTAAACCCACGGCATGAAACACATACTGACACACATACTTGACCTTCCCACCCCACCCCTAATATATATATATATATATATATATATATATATATATATTATATATATATATATATATATATATATATATATTATATATATATATATATATATATATATATATATATAATATATGTATGTGTGTGTGTGTGTGTGTGTTAGATGTATACATATATAGCATGAAATCTCTATATATATTAAAGCAAAACAAAGGGAGCAAAAAATTCCCGCCCAAACCCAACGACGCCATTCCATAGATGGCCGAAAATTTATTAGGCTTTGTGTTAAAAAACGTTTTACCTTATCAGTTCCCTAGATTTTAGCCAATCTTTTTTATTTCTAAGACAATGATATTAAAGCATTCTATTAAACCTATTATACTCTTCAGTTTTCCATACGGAATTTATTTACATAATTAAACCCATTAGCCGGATTCTTTTTTCCAAGATAATTAATTGCAACTAATCGTTTGAAACCTTTTGTTAGTAAACGAAAGGGCATAAATCAGATCTAAAGTCCTATATATACATCACATTCTCTTCAATACAAACACTAACAAGTCTCAATATTCAATACAAACTTTGCCAAGATTAAAGCCATGCGTATATGAAGAACAATGCTCATTCTTGCCGCTCGAATTTCTCCAATGAACACAAGCATACAACATACCTGACAGAAAAAGCTTCATCGCAAATAAAACAGAAAAAGCTTCATCGCAAATCAAATCTAAATAGGTAGTTTCATGACCAGGAAGTGAGTTTTATGAATAAATACTATTCTACTATTTTGGTATTGAATCGTATACTATATCTCATATTATAACATATACATGACACCTTCTTGCACGCATACTGCCTATCACATCACACCTAAACTGTAGTAACACTGCCTATCACCATCTATAATAATCACCCATGTCCTGTATTCTTATACAAACAAACCGTGACCTTTTGAAGCTGGGGAGATCAAGATTTGTAGTTCCTATGATGCCCACAACTTCTTTTCAAACCACGAAACTCCGGAATTCAGAGAAAGGTATATTTTTAAATCATCTATTTTTTAAACTCAATTATTTCTAAGTTTTCTAAATTACTCCCTGATCTGTGTTTTTATTCTTTGTCTCACAGTCTATGTCATGAGCACACTCAAGAGGAGTATTATCTCACAATCATGCTTTAGGGATTGTATTTCTTTAATTGGTATTCACAGGAAAAGATGAAAGAGTAAATCAAAATTATTTATTTTGTAGTTTGTTGCTTGATCTTTTATTCCCACCAGTCTACCATCCAACAAGAGTGTGAAACACAAACCATATTTATCATATATTTAAGTCCTATAAGTTTGATCGTTTATTCCCAAAGAGCAAAAATTCCCAAAGAGCAAAATGTTTAATTGTGTCTAAGATTTTTTTGTCATTACATACTTTTATATGTACAAAAAGATTTGGCATTGGTTGGAATGTCTATAATATTCAGGATTGCAACAAGGAAAGAGCAGACTACTAAGAATCCAGTGGTAAATCAAATTATTTCTTATTTGCAGGGACAATGTGTAGGCAGTATTCTTGGTTTTCAAAATAATACCTGACTTATTCAAAATAATACCTGACTTATTCAAAATAATAACATTTTAATGTACTTACAGTTTATAAGTTAAATATATACAGTTAACCAATAGACTCCAAACTAATAATCATATGCTAATTGGTAGTTTCTACTTTGTATAGAATAATGTAGGACATACCATAATGTATTCCTCTTAGACAATTTATCAAGCAGGCACAAGCTAAATAGTGACTCAAGCTAAATCGAAAGAATTATTAGACAATCATGGGATTCAACTGCAAAGTCCAAGTGAGCATATTGGGGAATACTTACAATGTAATATTATGTCAATGAGTTCACATTAACATAATTCTATCAGTGTTGAACTTCCAATTTTGAAATACACAAATTTTTCCTGCACAAATCCATTATACTAAGTTAGACACTGCCCTCAAAAAGCTTATGTATGCCAATGTTATTTTCAACTTAATTAAATTTCAATTAACTAACCAACTTACACTAACATAGCTTTCCCGTGCGTTATAGTTATTCCTGTAATATCAAACAGATTTGTTAGGCAAAGTATGTGGCCCATAGAATTAAGGTATACCAGAATGTTCACTCCCAAAATATATAAAAACATATTAATCAGAAAAATTGTATATATACAATCTATGCTGGTGTCAACTATTTATGATTAACCACAAGATATTTTTGTGGTTAAATAATGGGAAAGGTTAACAACCAACATAAACATTTTAGCTTCTCTATGTGCTCGAAAAACATGAATAATTAAGTCAATTAGATGTTTTTTCAAGACAAGCCAAAGAAATGACTAAATAAATAAGACAACCTTCACAACATTATTGAATTTACCATTATTCTTCTGATTCTTCTTAAGACAAAGAACTCATCCTACCAAAACTACAAACCATGAGGAAGATCACATCTTCATGCACCATTGGAGCAAAGAGGAAGCATGGTCATCAAAAACAAAGGTATTTCCCGAAACTAAGCACTTAACTACACTGATTATAGTTAACTTTATGCATATAATAATTCATTTGATAGCTAAACCTAGGCTTTTAGGATTAGAAACAACTTATCTGTAAATCAAATGTATTTCTACGAGTCTGACCACATCCTGTGTGCAAAGAACAGTCTCCTCCCAATAATTAATCTGCAATAACAATAAGAAAAATGATATTAACACTAACCCTGAAAATAAAATTATAAGCGTTGCGCTTGGTAGTGTTGAAAAATGCGTTGTGACACAATTAATTTATAACGCAGTTCGGGCAAGCAACCCTAACTGCGAGGCTCTCAAGTTGAGAATTTGCCTAAATCCACTAAAAAGCTTAATATTTAAAGTACACTTAGTTTAGGGGACGGGGATTACACAATATGAAATCCTATCAAACTATTGTGACCTAAACACTCGTACTACTTTTCAAGGAGATTGGGTATCTATTCTCAATGACTCTCGTGCTCACAATTTGATGTTGAAAGCGTATCTTCAAGAGTCGTGGATCAGCTTCTTTTATAGGCCAAGAGATGAAGTATAGATAGGAATAGGATTGCTATTCCTACTTAGATTAGGAATATAATTCCTAAGACTTGTTTGACTTAGTATTCCCTATTTGTCTAGAATTTGACAATTTAACTTATGTCAACATTCTCCCCCTTTGTCAAATTTTAGCAAAAACCTTGATCCATTTTGATTCTTCACCAGAGTTGACACGTGGAGGTGTCTCCCCCTTGATTTGTGGATCTCCCCCTTGATTTGTGGGACCTTTCTTGATTATTGTATTGTTGACTTTAGATAGTATTTTTTTTTAGTAAATGTAGGAGGTCATTTCAGTGCATATATCTGGTCCTTCAAAAATATTTGTCTATTCATTCTTCTAGTTGAGTCTGCCAGTATAGCAGAACTACACAAAAAATATGTCATAAAGAGGTCTTCTCTGCTCTCTGCCTTGTTCTTGGTACATAACAATAGGGACACAAAAAAAATCTGAGCATAAAAGGATATGTCCTGTCTGCAACAAAATTCTTGTTGTCTGCCTGTTTCTTGTTTCTCCCTCTTTTTTGCTAAAACGATTATCCCCTAACTTCTGAGTCTGATGTTGGAACAGGTGTTTCAACACTCTTTTCTTGAGAATGCTCTTGGATATCTTTTTCTGTTCCTTGATTTTGCTCTTGATCTTCTTCTGCTTCTTGGGAATGTTCCTGGATATCTTCTTCTGTTCCTTGCTCTTGATCTTCTTCATTTTCTGCTTTTAGGATTGCCATCCATTCTATTATTTCTGCTTTTTCCTCCTTGATGTTCATGTGTTTTCTTAGAAGTTGTTTTTCTGAGGCTTCCAATTCTGTCAGTCTGCCTTCAAAGTAATTAATTAGTGTCTTTGAATCAAGTGGATTGTTCTTTGGAGCAGAGGACTTTAGATCATTTTGATGGTTTCCCTTTCTTAGTTTGACTATAGTGTTGATGTTCTTGACAATGGTCTTTGGTCCTTGAGTTTTGAGACCTTGTTTTGTCAAGATGGCAAAGATGAGGTTTGGAAAGATTAGGGAGGTGTTGGATTTGGTGTCTTCTGTTAAATTTGTGACTTGTGTATGAATAATGGCACCCCATGTTGATTTTCACCCCTTTTCCTATCTTGTACAACAGCTTGCTAAGGTCCATTTCACTGTGGATTCATGTAGTGATGACATCCCAGTTTGCAAGAGCTATCTTCTGTAGGATGGCATATTTACTTGTGAGGGAAGCTGCTTTGATATGATTTTGTTCTTTTCAAAGCTGACATTACCTGTTGTAAGTTCCTTGGCAACTTGTTCACTGTTTAGTTCCATCTCTTGTTCAGTCTCAGGTGTTCCTAGGTAGTTGTTGATTGTGTCTGGTGTAAACTCATAGAATTTCCTCTTAAATAGACCTTCCCATACATAGGACTACTGGGTATTGTGGTGTTTTTGGTTAGGTTACAATAGAATTCCTGGATGACTTCTTCATCATAAGGTTCTATGTTGATAACTGTTCCTAGGATTTGATTTGAGATTAGAACTTCTTGAATCTGCTCTGTGATGTCTAGTTTGTCTGTGACAAGTAATTTTTGGTTTATGATCTTTTTCTCCACAATTCTTTTCCATAGCTTTCCAGATTCCTTGCTTAAAAAGGTTGTACTGTGTGGTTTAGGTAGGTTTGACATGTCAGCACTACTAACCACTTTTTGTTTCCCTTTTTTCTTTGATAGATGCCTTTTGTTTCCCCTTCTCTTTGGTAGATGCCTCAGCCACTTTAGTAGATTGTGTTTGTTTTCTCTCCCTATTAGCTTCTAGGTTGGTTCTCTTTTGGGCTCGAGTTCTTATTCTTTCACAACCAGAGGATTCAATTTCTTCATTTGGTAACCAATTTTGTTCATCCTCTGTGCTTTCTTTTCTTGTTTTCTTGGATTTTGGGGTTTTGGTGGAATGTTTGGTGGTCTTTGAGGAGGTCCTGCTCGTATTGGAAAATCACTTGGCCTTTTGGCCCTTGGATCTGCTCCTTCATACGGATCAATCTTCTTCCTCTTTCTAGGGTTTTTGTTGACCCGAGGGATTGGATTAGGGGGTTTTATCAATTGTGGTATGTTCGTCATTTTTAGGGCTCGAGGGACGATTTACCTCGTGGTTTTGAGGATCTTCATGACCCTCAATTTTTTATCCCTTGGATTGTCCTCTTCTTCGGAGCTAACGTAGGAGGTCATATTAGGTTCCCAGCCTCGATTTATGGCAAACCGGAGTTGTACCACTAAAGCGTTTGGATCAACGATCCTATTGTCTCCAAAATCAGCCGCAATGGGCATGGGCGTGGGAGGTTCCTCATGGTCAATCAGAGGGAAATTCGAGTTACATGGTGGGTTGATGCTTTGTTCTTGAGGTTCGCCGAACGGTACTCTAGATATTGGAACATGATTCATCGCAATGTTGGTGGGGCTTTCTTCTTCGATGCACACTGGGTTTGAAGACTCTCCGGTGCCGGTGTATTTTGAAGTGCGTCGGTTGTTCTTCTTCGAGGTAACTTTCCCATTCTTTGATTCCTAGTTCTCACCATGATTGATTTTGTGTGAAGGATGAGGATGAGTGAAGCTTTCTCGGGTGGATGACAGGTGAAGTCGGGTAAGAGTGATGGCTCTGTTTTTTGAAATGGAGTTTTACTCGAGATGTGGATTCGGGTTTGGGCTTTTATGTTAGGGCGTGGATTGTGACAAACATGGGCCTGTTATGATTGAAGGCTTTATTTTGTAGATTTGCCCATGTGCATCCCTTTTATTTGGTGCAAATTATAAAATACACAAGCCTAATTCGGCCCTTAACTTTTGTGTATCTGTTTCCATCAAGTGCTTTGGATAAAATATCTGCTTGTTGTTTTTCTGTACTTATGTGGGTAAGACTTATGATTTCATCTTCTACTAATTCCCTTATGAAGTGATGCCTGATGTCAATGTGTTTTGTTCTTGAGTGTTGAACTGATTTTTTTGAAATGTCTATTGCGCTTTTATTGTCACAGTGGATTGTCATGGTTGATTGTGTATTCTATAGTCCTAGCATTTTTTCATCCAAAGTAATTGTGCTGCAACAGCTTCCTGCTGCAATATATTCAGCCTTTGCTGTTGATAGGGATATAGAACTTTGTTTCTTGCTGATCCATGATACTAGGTTGGTACCTAGGAAAAAACATCCTCATCTATGTTACCTGCCCAATCACATCACAATAGGCTGAGAGATGATGATTGGTGTCAAAAGAATACCATATTCCTAGGTCGGATGTCCCTTCACGTATTTGATGATTCTTTTGACTACTTTTAAATGTTGTTCAGTTGGATTGACTTGGTATCTTGCACAAATTCCTACTGCAAAGCTTAGATCTGGTCTACTAGCGTTAGATATAGCAGTCCTCCTATCATGCTTCGATATAGGGTTTGTTCGGCCGATTTTCCTTCTGAATCTCTTGATATCCTTTCTGTTGTTGGAACAGGTGTTCTGACAATTTTGCTTTCTTCTAGACCGAATATTTTGACTAAGTTCTTGGCATATTTGCATTGTGATATAAAGATTCCATTGTCTTGTTGTCTGATTTGTAGACCAAGGAAGTAATTTAATTCTCCTACCATGCTCATTTCAAATTCTCCTTCCATGTTGGTAATGAACTGGTCTTTGCAGGACTCGAGTGTTGATGCAAAAACTATGTCATCAACATATATTTGAGCGATGACAATGTTTTGCCCATAGTGTTTGACAAACAAGGTTTTATCTACACTCCCTCTTTTGTAACCCTTTTTTATTAGGAATTAAGTGAGTTGTTCATACCAGGAACGTTGTGCTTGTTTTAGGCCGTATAGGGCTTTATTGAGTTTGAACACATTTTATGGAAAGTGAGGGTCTTCAAATCCTTTTGGTTGAGCAACATAGACTTCTTCCTTTAAATTTCGTTTAAAAAGACTGTTTTTACGTCCATTTGATATAGTTTTATCTTGAGTATGCAGGCTATTGCTATGAGAAGTCGGATTGACTCTATTCTAGCTACTGCAGCGAATGTTTTATCAAAATCTGTTCCTTCAACTTGAGTGTATCCTTGTGCTACTAGTCGGCTTTGTGTTCGTATAATGTTTCCTTGTTCATCTGTTTTATTCTTGTAAATCCATTTGGTCCCTATAATATTGGCATTTTCCGGTTTAGGAACTAACTGCCATACATTGTGTCTTTTCAAATTGTTGTAGTTCCTCTTGCATGGCTTCCACCCAAAATTCATCGTTTAAGGCTTCAGTGATGTTTTTGGGTTCAATTTTTGAGGTGTAGCAGTAGTCGTAGTCTCCTTCTTCCATTTTACGATAGTCTCGTTTCTTTCCTCTAGTTCTGATTCCTTATTTAGTTCTCCTATAATGTTCTCTACTGGATGATTTTTCTGTACCCTTGTCTCATCAGTATTGAGGGTTTCCTCGATTTCCTCAGGCTCTTCAATTTCTTCCTTTTATGTTGTTTCTGTTTTGGATTTCTGATTTTGTGGTGTTGAAACTGTTGTTTCAACAACAGTTATTTCATCATCACTGGTGGGAGGGTCTTCTGATGTTGTATCATTGACCACAACATTTATATATTCCATGACAGTGTCTGTTCTAAGATTAAACACTCGATATGCCCTGCTGTTTGAGGAATACCCTAAAAAATCCCTTCATCTCCTTTAATGTCAAATTTTCCCAATGGTTCTCTATCTTTTAGTATATAACATATGCTGCCAAACACATGTGTGTGTTTTAGATTGTGTTTTTCCTTTCCAGATTTGATATGGTGTCATGTTGGTTTCTTTCCGTATGAATACTCGATTTATCAAGTAGTATGCTGTATTGACTGCTTCTGCCCAAAACTTTGAAGGAAGTCTCTTGTGATTTAGGAGAACCCTTGCCATTTCTTGGATAGTTCAATTCTTTTCGTTCGACTATTCCATTTTGTTGAGATGCTTTTGGTACGGAGAACTCATGATGAATCCCATTTTCTGTGCAGTATTCCTTGAATTTTGAGTTCTCGAATTCTCTCCATTGATCACTTCTTAGACGTATGATCTTCTCTATTCTTCTGTCCTTTTTCATTCTGGATTTTGGTGATGGAGAGTTTTGAGTGTTGTTAATGCTTCAGATTTTTCTCTGAGAAAGTTTACCATGTAAATCGTGAGTAATCATCAACTGTTACATAGACATATCCCTTCCCTCCTATGCTTTCAGTCTGAGTTGGCCCAAATAGATCCATGTGAAGTAATTCTAGAAGAATCTTTTCTTGTGGGCTGTTGTGTTATTTTTTTTCAAGGCATGCATCACATTTCTTGTTTTTCATCTATGATGAGTGTTGGAACTCCTCGGTATGCTCCCCTTTTTAAACCTTTCTTCATGTCTTGGAAATTTATGTGTCCCGTCCGTTGGTGCCATAACTGTGTTTGATTGACGGTTGTCTGTAAGTGTACACCCCAAGATTTTTAAAACTTTTAAGGACAATATAATAAGGGCAGATAACCATAAATCCCAAATACGTTTCACAAGAGTACGGGGTGTTATGCCACACCTGAGCTGGAGAACTCAGGTGCACAGGCTAGATTCTAACAATCTCAATCAGTATCAGTACAAATGTGGCACGCAGGCCCGAAAAGGGAAGAACTATCTTAATCTACGCTCCACACCACTAGCGCGCTCCAAGTGATCTACTCGTCCGTGCCTAAAAGCCAAATATCTCTGTTCAGGAGAGATGCTGTAACCCACTCCAATGCGTTGAAATACAATACATATAGAGAATATATATAGATATACGAAAAAACCATTTCGAACAAGAAGATATATCCTACGAAACTCTAGCTTTTTAAAACCGGGATAGACTCGATAGACAGAGCTAAGCACAGGCAACAGTTATATCAGTTCACAACAGGTAAAACAGATAAAGTTGACACAATTAATAACCATAACCCAACATGCATAATCCCCAACATAAATCCCATAGTCACATCCAAGATACTCATAAACCATAACACGTCATATCTCATCACACAACACACTTTGTTGGCGCCACAGGACCAATCGCATGCCATACATGAGGGTCAGCGCATATAGCTCTGACACGGCCACGCAGCACCTGCCGTATCGCAACACGGAGGTCGATCGCAAACCGACCGATGAACCGCAGTCATCATAATGTTTGATCGCAACCAAACAGTGGACCGCAGCCCAAGAGAATGTCTTCTGACCGCAGCCAGGAAATATGAACCGCAGCTCATGTAGAAACGTTTGATGCAACCAAACGGTGGACCGCAGCCCAAGAGTGTAAATCTGACCGCAGCCAGCTTCTGAACCGCAGCTCAGGAATAACCAATCCGATCGCAACCGAATTGGGGTATCATGCACACATAACACATAACAAGCACATGCAACCCACATTTACACATTGGGAAGGGGGAGAAATGTATAACGAAAAACCTATGCGTGACCTTCACATACTATGGAGTCCTAAGGGGTTCATACTTCTTCGTAGGTCAACGAGGATACCAATTCAACTAGCATGCAATATAAAAGACTCATAAACCTACGAACGGTACCCGAAATATCAAACTAGACACGGCACGATAGACGGAGTCCGTTGGGACACCACGGGGATCGGGGAAACATCAAACGGGGAAGCCGGAGTCCCGAGGTGGGAGAATTCCAGCGGGTAACCGTGTGGGTGGGGGGCCACCCGCCGGCTGCCCGCAACTGTTCCGGGGCAGCTGCCCGCCCGCCGGCTGCCGCTGCTGGACTTGCCCAAACCGGCCGTGGGTAGGTGGCGGGTCCCCTGTACCCCCCACTGACTCTTATCACAAAAACGCCCCGGGAACCTTTGTGGAACCCGAAAACCATGCTTAGACACTTTTAAACGTAATTGATAACAACATGCGAACACATTAACGGATCAAAAGCGAGAAACATACGGCACATAACCTATCATGCTTTTCTAAACATAATCAACACCCAAACATGCGATTCCCCACCCAATTCACCAAAATAATATCATACAATACAACCTTAGGGTTCTATTCACTTTTTCATCAATCAGAATATCGATTCGTCTCTAATATCAAGATTTCGGTAAGAATAAACATGAATCATCAAGGCATGCATACCAACTATCAATGAACCACATATTAATCATCAAGAACTCCACATAATCATCCAATAAAACCCATTATTAAAAATTTCTCAACTTAAGATTATCAAGATCACCCATGGAATCATCACACCAATATCAATAATAATATCACAAATCATCAATACACAAAACATGGGGAAACTCCTAAGGAGGGAATCATAACTTATGAAAATAGGTTTTGTTGAGACATGGGATTACCTCTTACGCCTTATTAATTTCCTTGTAATGAAGGATCTTTCTTTAAGCTTTTCTTGCTTTCTTGATTTCTTCCTAAGGGGAATTCTTGGAAATTCTTGTGGGTGAGATTATTGTTGGGTAGGTGTAACACCCCCGTGTTACGGCCCCTAAAACCAACTTAATTTAAATCAATAGCCCAGGAAAGAATAAATTTTAAATGATTAAATTAGGAAAAAAAAGGGCCCACCATAGTCCGTGGGCCCCCAGTCTCTAAACCCAACCCCTAATCCCAATAGGAATTAAGGACCCCTACAATAATTATCGACACAATACATAGATCTATTAGAAAAATTAGAAGAATAGTTCCAGATAAGGCAGGCAATCACTGTTACCGAATGCTTGCTCTAACCAACAAATAATCTCATTCCATCACTCATTCCCATCTATTGTATGCGCCAAGATTGGTTCCCCTTAGGACCAAACTAAAAGAACATAATATCAATTGGAAACTTAATATACAGGGTCTGTAAAGAATAAAGAAACCATTTCCTACTATAATAATTGATGTTTGCCCTCGCAATTATTCATCATAATCGTAAATTACAACTATCGTGTACCAATCTAGCGGAAATAGTTCTTAAAGGATCACACCAAATATATTACTACTATAGGTGAGAATACACCGGAACACAACCGTGGTAGTATGGTAAGGCTCCGTGCCTTGTGTAATATTTCAAGCTTTATCTGTTAAGGAAACAGGAACGACAGTCGGCGCAATTTCAAAATTAATAACCCAATCAACTATATCGAGCAACACTCTCAGACCCATAATCAACACCAAGAAACACGATCCCCTGAATAGACTATAAAACTTAATACAAGAAATGGGACTCCCCTATTGCCCGACAAAGAGCCACATACAATCAAAGCCCATAGTAGCTAGGGCAACTCTGATTTGCCCTTCACACATGGTTGGCAATCGCTCCTCTGGCGAAAATGCTTGCATACACAAGTCAATCGCTCTGAGAGACAGGAAGGAACAACTAATCACCCAAAAAGATCTTCCAGTGCACTCGTAAGACCCATTTCCAAAACACCACCCACATACGCACACTAGGATTTAACGTTTGGTCAACACAAGGGGCACTCACCGGTCATGATCAAATAGGTGTAGTATACTGAGCTGGAAAGCTTTCAACGGCGGGTTTAGATAAAATTCGTCATTAGTCTTCAACACCGACGCTATAAGCCCTCCGATCAAAGCGATACACCCTCAGGAGGGAAACCCAAATCCCGGAAGATGAGGACCATACGGACCCCGTCATGAGACCAGAAAGCACCAAATGAAACATTTAACGAATTCAACAATGCATGATACTAAGGTATATAACTCTCGTACAACGCGCCCTGATAACTGAATGCCGCAATCTTTCATATGTATACACCACACCACCCCTCTACTTTGTCTCAATAACAAGGAGAACCACTTTAATGTTTCTTAGCTTTCATAGGGAGATTATAGATATAATTGATTAATATACGGTGCGAAATTAAATTTTTTTATCTGTTCAAATTCCAATGTGTAAATCTCGGCAAACTACGGAATCTAATAACACAACACTAATATTGCATATCTACATCATACCACATACATTTTAACGGTTCTCCCTAACTCATCTATTATCTGGACAGAAAGCCTCTTAGGAAAAAGGAACACAAAAACTCACACATCCTAGATAGTGCAAGAATTAAAACTAATGTTTACTATTAAGTTAACTTAGATCCTTGTAGATCCTACCCCTCTACAAATTAAAGCTACTTAAGCCACAAGCCCTATGAAGTGTTTTTGAAAACCCTAAGGGAATTACTCCCTTGTTAAACCCTCCAAGTTCCTAAAACCACAAAACCCCCAAATCAAAAACCCATTTTCCTCATTCTTCACTCCCCTTCTAATTCTCTCTATTCCCACCTAATTTCTTTCTCCTACCTCTCCACACCCACACCGGCCCATCCACCCAAATGAAACCTGTCGACCACCCAACGCATCGCCACCAGATCCCCACGCCGGCGAAAATACCGCCCGCCAAACACCACGCCCGCGCCCCGCCCCACCGGCGCTCTCGTCTGCTCACGACGCAATCCTAGCAGTGATACCTGCTGCCAGGCAACATCGAACGCACGAGGCTGCCGCCACCAGCACCTAGCCGGTCGCCTTTTCCCCTCGCGATAACCGACGCCAGAAACTTTATACTGCTACTGACCGGCGTCTTCCGTGGAAAACAATGGATAAAACCGCGCTGGTAAAACACACCGGAAAACTTCAACGAAAAACATCCGGCGCCTCGCCGGAAATAAATCGCCTACCAAACCAATATAACGAACATTCACAATGCATAAAAATAAAACCTTCACTACTAGAAGTCTGACACACTCGTGTATTCTATGTAGGAATGGCCAAAAGCATATTGCAAGACATTAATAATCCTTATAACAATCTTCCTTTTTTAAACATGCGCATCAAGGTTAAAGAACCTCATTGAAAAACACCGATCCAAAATTACTCATTCCTGACATAAGCTCTCGTGTAATAACTCAAAGTATGCTATGAAACCACTATAAGGGTCAACCTTCGTTACCGGCGCATAATAGTGACTTCTCTGCCAATCAAGGGGATATTACCATATCCCTCGTACTGGTAAAATTGGTAAGACTATGTCTGCTATACACAAAATACACCTATCGTCAGGACCACCAATTACAGAATATTATTACTAACCATAATACCATTAACAAAATATGGTAAGTCAGTAAATAATTAGACTTAGGTGACATGTTATGCGATGTAGACAAATCAGTAGGTAAGATAAATTCACTCCACCAAGTCATCTAATAAAAACATGTTAATAACGTCACAAATAAAATACGTACGTAGCAATAGAATATAATTATTAGGCAATTATCCCGCAAAGAGGTACGTTTTTGGACCACAATAGCTCCTTTTGAAATGAAACTTGATTCCACCATATGGGTCCCAGGGATAGTGGTCCAGTGTTCAAAACATAGGTTTAAACCGGAATCCAAGACAAAGGTATGAAGCGACCCTCATCAAACATATATTGGTCCAAAATTAAATGGGAAACCAAACAAGCCGACTTGTGTTGCAAGTCAGGTATCCTCATAATGGCCAATACTAATACTCAGGGAACCTAAGGGATCACAACAGAAGTATGTCACTCGATTCTGGACCTATTGTTCAAATCAATTGGAAGCTCTTATGGATCTAGTTATATGAAATAATATGTTATAATATTTCCTTCTTATTAAAACAATATGAACACATGTCTCTAATGCTATTAATATTATGTGTAAATATCTCGGATAGCTACTATTTATATACATAAGTTTAGCATTATACTTGAATTTGTCTGTGCAGCAACTCTCACTTAGTTGAACATCCATAATTGTTAACATTAGCAGATTTTTTCTTTGTTAAGCTCATATAAGTCATTATATTAGATCTAGGCTTGCACCTAAGCTCTCTAATATTACAAGACTTATATAATATTGTCAATACTTTGTTGATAAATTTAACAGTAGTTATTTGGAGGTATAAACTTATCAAACAAAAAAATAAAAATTCACAGAAAGTATGATTAAAGAAAAAGCACATAAAAAATAAATATATGTCACAAAAAAATATGAAAAATAAGAAGAAATAAATTGATGAAGATTAATGATGATAAGATAATGACAAGAAATAAAAGATAGATAAAGAAAATTTGGATTACTAGGTAATGCGAGATACTTCTCATGAGACAAGCAGGTCAATATTATCTAAGGGCATAAATTTACCATATTTCAATGATTAGGAAGGTAATGTTCTCATTGAATTAAGAAATTCCTAATTGGTTTGGGTTAACATAGTGAACCCCTCTTTTATGGATAAATATCTTAATTTTGCTACGCGCATATTTCATTTTCCATTTAACCAAAATTTGTATATAATATAGGTTATGACATTATAATCATTATAAGACATTGGTAATCAGAGCCTAAAGTTAATATCTCTTATCATTTAAGGAATTTTGGTTATCTTGGTTAGTTCCCAATAATAGGTTCTTAATCACAAATGGTAATTGGATTTAGCATAAGAGAAAGCATAAGGGAATTAGGCTCCACCATCGTCAGCTATCTCCTATCGATTACATTAGCACAATATCCAGCATCATTAAAATAAGCCCGGCCGCACTAAATGGCGGAACTGTCAAAAGTGTTCGCCTGAACGGTTTAGAGTGATGTGGACTGCTTGCGACTTCTCGTCCCGGACGTTCAAAATGCGGTATGCGTATCACGGGCCACCGAGGCGCCAAAAGTACGTGATCATCGTGGATGCGAAGTGGAAAGAACACACGGCCAATTCTAGTTAACAAACAAAAAAAGGAGGTATAACGAGTATCCCTCTTCAATCTTGCAGGTGACTATTCTGTTCCTAAAGTTATTTAGCTTTTAGCTGCTGGTCGTTTGTCTCTTTTGATATCATTATTATTGAAATGTTTACAGTTGATTTCGTGAGATCTATTGATAAATTAATACAAGTTACTAGATTTAACTGATATTGACCATACGTATATGTAGGAAGTTTTGTATGAATGTCCGCATATGGATTAGTTATGACTATCGACATGAGCTTACTTATTTAATATCATAGAGTAGAATACAATATATGAATGAAGGGCATCATAGTGCATTTGGATTTAATATGAAATTCTTACTTCTCCTCGTTAGGGAGTTGCTCTTATGTTCAACTCTATAAGTTTCTTTTCCTGTAAGGGTCTTCCACATTGATCGATATAACGATGAATATTACAGCAAAGTAACATATAAACAATGAAACCATAAGTAAGACTTCCTTATTGAAATTTAATAGCAATTTTAGAGTGCTGTCATGCAGGGGAGTGACACTAAGAATACAGAGCTCGCTCTGACATTATGAACATATAGTGGATAAAATATGAATCATAGAGTTCTAAAATTTTGTTGAACAACTAGGAACTCCAGGAACGGACGAAAGCGCATGACGCGTCAAACCGATTTTACATGCTACTGGAGGTTAGAGACAGATTTTCGGAGACACAGACTTCGTGCGATGTAGGGCCCTTACCCAACAAAATGCACTGTACAGCGTATGATATGTCGCAAATGCTTTGGCAGGTACCTAAATCACACATGCTCTCGAGCACGTATAGAGCTGAACTACCGAGCTCATGACATTTACATTGAACCATACTGCCTAATGATGGCAAAGACTCTGGCATGTACGAAAACCGATAATCTAAAAGTTCATCTGTAGCCCTCTCAGAGGGCTCAAATCCACTCTCCACTTACCAAAGATACACACGGCCTCGTCTGCCATCTTCGATCTCCCACCTCAGCCTAGACACCCCCACTTCTGCCGGCAGCTTCTAAAAGACCAAGTCTGTCGGACAACGGCAACCACCCTGCAGACGTGCACAGCTTCAAAACTAGCACAGAGAAGATTAGTTAGCAGAAATTCATGATCTTTGAGCACTATCCGACAGGAAATCAAACCATCCAGCGTTGACTGGATATTTCGAGGACTGACAAATTACTTTAGCCTGTGGGAGGTTGCAGAAGACAAAAGTTAGATGTTGCAGTGTAGTTTTCTGCCAATTGGACTGTGAACCACAGCCTCTACGTTTGGGCTTCCCATCGTACGGACGGTGCACTCGAAACCAGCTCTGCTTAGTACCGCTATTTGACTACGAGATGCGGCCAAAAGTCTACGCTAACAGCTCCTAAAAACATGTCTTAAAGCCATTGGCGCTCGCACGCGGCCCAAACCTTCCCCCGCTCCACTTCGTCGCACCAACACAAACCCCGGGTCTAGACACTGTGCAAGACCAGTTAACTAATCTCCGCTCAGCTAGAACACTCCTGCTGTCGTCCAACAAGCCCTTGGATAAAGATCCAACAGAATCTCGAGTTAAGAAACCATCGGGGGCTTAGTAATCGAACGCGTTACGAACCAAGGTAGCGAAAGGACTAGCCTTCTTAACCGCACAAAATGCATCCGTATCAATTTGAATCATGTTTCAATATCTGGTCTTAAAAGCCCGGCGATTTCAGAGGGCGAGTTAGCCATCTACCAACCACTCCATATATTATCTGAATACGCGATTTGCTAGATAGCACTTGGCCAAAAATGGTAAGAAGATCACGACAAACATCGTAGTATATCTCGTAACGAAAACTCATTCCCAACACACCGAAAAGATCACCGAGGATCTACATCTTGGAAGGTCAATCACCCACACGAACCACGACAACCCACACAAACCCGCCAGCCTTCGGTCCAGCACTTTCCCAACACTAAACCATACAACCGCCACGGGACTATGCTACCACTCTGCGCCACATCACAGGATTCCACGCGAAACCCTGAAAACAGCGAAATCACAACTGCACGAAAATCATCAGCAAACACACTTGCCAAACAACAAGCCCTCTCAAGTAGAGACTTCAACACGACATCACGAGAGAAGAGAAACTCAACCACAGGACACCGGCTACACAAAGCCCCGTGAAC
Organism: Ipomoea purpurea; assembly: GCA_009835305.1. Lineage (NCBI taxonomy): Eukaryota > Viridiplantae > Streptophyta > Magnoliopsida > Solanales > Convolvulaceae > Ipomoea > Ipomoea purpurea. Next base: position 28,931 of record VALG01017166.1, read on the forward strand.
ATCACCCATAGACATGCGCTGTCCTTAGACTCT
>VALG01017167.1:0-28012 GCA_009835305.1 Ipomoea purpurea
AGACGAGAGCGAAGAGCTGAGGAAGAGAGCTATGGAGATGAAGAGAAAACTGGAGGCTTCTCTTCAGAAAGATGGCCATTCACACAGGGCACTTGATAAACTAGTACACTTCATTTCTCGCTTCAGGTGTTGAAATAGTCTGCAAGAAACTATATGTAACATACTTACCAGAAAGGAGGTTAGCAATAATATTAAATTTGTAATTTTATAATACAAAATTATGATATACTAATTTGTTCACTCCTTTCGGAACATATACATATGATAATACTTATATACTAATAATTGAGGAGGTATATGGAACTATGTCAGGGCTTGTAGAATTACTCATTCTCATGTGACAGCGGTTGATATGTTAATTTTTCATAGATCCCTATAAACGTTTATAAAATTATGATGTGAATACAAATTGAGAGAGAGATGAAGGTAAATATATATTTTGGTTACATAAATCTCTGAGCACTGTTTTAATTCATGCTAAGACACAATATTTATATAACTAGAATCACCCGGAAAAAAATTATAGTATTATAAATATAAATTAAAAATAAAAAAACTAATTATATAATAAATTAAAATTTTAAAAATATATATTTTTGAGCTTTTCATGGTCAATATATTAATTATAGATACAATAATTACATAGTAAAATAATATAATAAATAGTATTTAATATATATCTAATTATGCATATTCATAAACTTATATGATGAAATTATCATAATTACATTGATTTATTCTTAATTGTATTTCATCAATCATTATAATTTCACTAGAATACAAATAATAACTAAGATAACTACAGTTTATTAAACTGCAAATTTCTTAAATTTTGTATGAGTGAAATTTAAACTCTAATTGAACAATTTTTATATGAGGGATCTATATAACTATATAGCTATTTTATTTTTTCAATCGTACATTTTTTATATGATTATATAATATATCAGCTATTTATTTTTCAAATGATGAGTGTGTGTTTTTTTTTTTTTTTATAATAATAAAGGAGTGTTGTGACCATTCATTGTAACATTAATAATTAACAATATATTATGGTCTTGTGAAATAAATTTGATTATATCATTTAATTTTCAGGAAGACCATATAGCTTTATTGATTATATAGGATGCCATGAAAAATCATGCCATTTGGTGAAAGAGTTCTATTACATTAGACTCTCAAAATTGTACTCCCTCATTTATATCAGTTTATATCGTGCACCGCGGTGCATAATTGGTTATGCAGCCACGCCATCCAAAATGTGTCGTTTACTATGTTAATAGGAGTGATATTACAGTGTGGTGCTAAACCGACAGTGTCTCACGTATTATTTTTATCATTATCAATAAAAACTTGTAGTTATATCAAAATGATATGCTATATTTGTTTTGAAATGAAACTACAGTACATATAAAAATGAAACTAAATTAACATTTTGCACATATTTGAGGTATGATTGTACCAGATGAAGTGGGTATATCTATATTGAGAATGATCATGTAGTTGTTTTTAATAATACTATAGCTGTATACTAAAATAAAATACAATAACATTTTTTACATATTTGATGTCATAATAAATATTGAGAGGGAAATCTGTAATTATATCGAAAATTGAAACGCGCAGGTTTACTTGAACTGGAACTCATTGTGATACAAAATGAACTGAAGACAGAGTTATTGTTTTTCGAAGATTCTGCTTTCTTTTCATAAAACAAAACGACGTCATTTTTGATGCGCAGTGCACGATTATAATTTGCACATTTATACTTTCTTGAAGTGACAAATTCCATGATAGGTTATTTGCATCATGTGTAATTCACAAATAGATGTCTTATATAAAAAACATGGTGAGAGAAAGTACAAATTGGAGTTTCAGAAATAATGAGTACACCAAACATTTTCAGCAAAAGATCGAATGGTAATGATTCAATTCAAGTACAAGTGGCGGGCCCCGCAGAGATTAAGGATCCAAACCTTTTCATAATAATTCATGACGTTTTTATCAGCCCAACTTTGTCTTACAAATAAAGTCTGCTTTAACGTAAGCGTCCAATATCCAATAAATAAGGTTTAAAATTTGGGTAGTGTTATGGGCCCCAGGGGGAGACACCCTTGATGTTACCCGACCACCCGCTATTAACCATTCGCTTCCGAGTTCCGACGTTGGATGAGAGCTAGTGATCTTCTTCTACGGTTCTACGCTCTCGCCACAATTTTACGAAGCTAAAATTAATTTTTTTTTTTTTTATTGTACATTTGTAAGATAACTTCATTAGTTTACAAATTTTCTTTATTGGAATAATCTAACTACTTATAGTATCTACTCAACATGATACGTCAACCTTTTTAATTGAGATGTGACTCTGAACCCGAGACCTTTCATTTGTAAAGGTAACAATGATACCATAAATCACAGGACACTTGACTTTTAAAAAAAAATACTAACTATTTTTTCAACAACGTTTCAACTATTAATCTCTTGAATGGATAGTTCATAGAGATAATATGTTTCACGTAAAAAAAGTGATTGATTTGATATGTCTTCCATACATGAGATTAACGGTTGAAAGTTGTTGACACAAAATGACGAGATCAGTGGAAAAGTGTTTTATTAGTCATATTTTTACCTTTAGTTAAACCATTTTATTAATGTCGTTCCAAACCTCATGTGAATTATGGATTTATTTGTTATTTGCTCTTAGGAGCACTATCCAATAAGTAAGGAGTTAGAAAGTTTCGAAGGCAAACAATGAGTAATTAAATGACAAATTTGAAAGCAAAGTAAACAAAAGAGGATAAGGAGTCACATGAAGCTAATGAGTTGGCTGAAATACTTCTAAGATAGCTAAATAATGGTGATTCTTATTGATTTTGATTATTTAGACAAATCAATGTAAAAGTGGAGTAAAAAATTAAATGTATTACAATTTTTGCATAACTTGTCTAATATTGAGTATTTTTGACCATATTTTAACATAAAAATATCTAAATCAAGTGATTTTTGTCTGATCCGCAAGAAAACTCAAATGGTTTACAACTTTTGTGAAACCATCCAACCAAACTCTAATGTTAAAATAGTCAAAACCACAACCAAAATCCACAAAAAAAACATGTAAAATTTGTAACAACGTATATTTTATTATGGGGAGAAACTTTCAATTTTGGTCATATGACTATATAGGCTTTGTTAATTTTAGCACCTGACTTTTAAAAGTGTCAATTTAATACCTTGAGTATGTAATTTTGTCAATTTTGGTCACTCTGACCAAATTACCGGCCAAATTTCGCCTGAAAAAGATAATTTTACCAGAATTTAAAAGACGATTTTGCCTCTCAAATTATAGACTAAATGAAAGATTAAGTTTTTTTCGAAAAAATTTGACCGTCAATTTAATTGGAGTGATAAAAATTGATAAAAATTATATAGTCAAGATATTAAATTGACACTTTTGAAAGTCGATTGCTGAAAATATTTACTACCTCAAATGAATGGCACTGTGCAGAAATACTTGAGTGAAGCGTAGTCAACCTCACTGTTCACCATTTCACCAGATTTCAGAAGGGGGACAGAGCAAGAGCAATTAAACCCATATCTTTAACGTAAGAGTAGAAATGCTGATGCAGTGCTTGCAGTAAACTTGCATGAGGCCCACAAAAAGATGAAGATGAGAGCTCAAAGATTTACCCAGCAGAGAATCCTATAGAGGAATCACAAGACGCTATCCCCAGTTCCCCACACCCTTTTCTCCTGACATAAATCCAGAAAAAAACAAAGTGAACTCCAGCCAAAAGTTTTGCTCTTTTCCCATATCTCTCTACCTTTACCACCTCTGCTTTCACTCATAGCCTCTCTTTTTTCCTTTCTCTGTGATTCTTGTATATTCCCTCACACCATGTCTTGAAAGGTTTCAAAATCAGGAGAGAATGAGCTTCAGCCCAGCTGTGAAAGGACCAAAAATGGTTCTGCAATTCAAGGAGGCGTCTGGGTCTGAGCAAGGCTTTGTTTTTCTTCTGGGTTTTTGTTATTTTTCACTCTTTTCTTGGATTGCACGTCTGGCTTCACCGCCGGCGGCATTTCTGGTCCACCGACAGCTATTTCTGGGTTCTTTCTGCACTGGGTTTTCGCAATTTTTGAGTTGTCTCAGTTAGGTATGCTTCAAATCATTTCCATAATTGTGTAATTATATCTTGAGGTTTGTTCTGTGGGGTCGCTATTTTCTTGTATTTTTGTGATTGAAAGCTGAAACCAAGGGTTTGTGATATCATTGTTGATGTTTTATATGATTACCTTTTCAGAACATGAAACATTTGCATTAGCAAAACAAAGTTTCAGGAATCTGGGCAGTCTTTTAAGGTCTGCAATTGTTGTAGAGAACCCCAAAAAAAATTGCAAGATTAAATTTGGCTTCATTGCAGATGGTGGAAGATAACAATAACTATTTCCTGTCTTTGCCCATTGTTTGTGGTTCTTATTTCTCCAGAAGTTTATGATAGAAAGATGAATATGAAACAATCAAGTAAAACATGCTTTAAAAAGTTAGATTCTTTGGTGATGGAGGGCTTGTGTTGGAAGGTTCTCTGTTATGTTCCTTGACTTGTATCTTCACATGCCATCCTCAATGAGGTTTCGCTATTCAAAGCTTTGAAATTTGGTAATCCGTGATCTGTAATCGGCACGACTCTTTGTCCTTTATAAGAGTTCCATCTTTTGGTGAGGATGGGTGGATTTACCTTATCTTTAGAGGACCACTTCCATTAGTTTATTTTACTGTCTTTTTTTTTAAAAAAAAATTGAGTTTTTTATCGACTACTTGCTGCAAACTTTGTCTTTTTTTGCAGTTGTCATCCACTTTCATTAGGTCCAATCATGAAATCACTTGATTGTATACTGAGGAGCCTGTCTTGCATTCTAAAAGTTGTAATCTCGAGGCTAGAATAGACAGATAGTTTGCGGTTACATCTCTGCAGCTCATGGAGTGCCGTTCTGAGAAAGGGAACGGGATAGATGGTGGCGGACATCAAACCAAGCAAAGCAAAGTTCAAAGTTTGGAGATAGGGTGACATTGAGAGGCCGAAGTTTCTAATTTCAGTCGTGGTGCGTTAGAAAACGTGGTGTGGTTCCACGAAACCTGCCAAGTTACGCCAGAAGAAACGGGGTGAAAAGAAGGAAGTGATGATGAAGAGGTTGTTAGATACATGTCGAGTTTGCCAAGCTATCTGCAAAGAGGAAGAAGCCAGCAGGAAAAGGCTTTTAATGTCGGGGTTCTTGATTGGAGGCATCTAGAACGGTGGCAAAGTAAACATAACCAAATTCCTTCTAGCACGAGTGGTTTTCACCGTCCAGCAGCAATACGTCTTCGTTCTCCTCAACCGAAGAGTCATCGTCCAATTCTAGTAGCGGGCATAGCTGCTCTCCTTCGAATCACCCTACACTGCAATCTCATCTATTTTCTTCTGAAAAAGTTGCGGGGGACTAAAACCTTGCCAAGCTAAACCCTCGAAAGTGCAACAAGTGTCCCGAGTACTACACTTCATGATTCGATTGAAAAGTAGAGGAATTGAGTAAACATTCGAGTGCCATCATGCTACTAAGATACTAGGAAGTCACAAGATATAAAGGTTGATGTCTCGATATCCAAATCGAAGGGAAAGATGACGATTCTAGATGGAGAACCTTTTATGAAGGTAGACGATAAGTTGTGTAGCTCACATCCAGCACAACTGATTCAGCCAGGAAAATAGAAGCAACGAGAAGAAGCTTTTCGAATGGTATTAAACTATCATCAAAACCAAATGAACCTTTAATCAGTCCGGCAAAAGGTCATCTACTCCTCCCAGAAGCTGGAACCTGCAAATCCACCTCGGGTCATATCTTCTCGTGGAGCCGAATCGAAAAGAAGAAACTTTAGAACCTACTGCCCGAAGTCCTTCTCCAACTCGTTGGTTTGGCATCGCGACGGTAGGATAGACCGGGTGAGGGCAGCATCACTCCTTTGAGAAGGTTGCTGGAGCCATTGCTGAAGCCAAAGACGGGCAGTTCTGACAATTTTGCTGGATCATTTCCGGGAGATTCAACATCTAGAGATAAGCGTTCTAAATCAGCCCCTAGGCGAGGAGAATCTCTTACCCATACATGATGAAAGTAAAACTGGATTTAAAAGGATGTAAAACAATAGAAATCGGTGATCCATCTCCTGCTGGGAACATGGACCCTCCACAATGCGAGCTCTTCTGCAAGTAGCTATCAAGAATAGTGTTCCTCTATATAAATTTGCAGTTGAGAATGAAGGTAACGTTATAGCAGCCACAATGAAGCATTCGACTTCATCCACAAAGGAGAAGAAGCAATTTGATCTACACATTCTTTACCGATCCATGAAACGAAGAAAAAGGATAGAAATGGATATATTCCTAGTGTCATTGCACAAATGAAGGTTTCCGATGTTCCATTCCCAGATGTTATTAGCCAGAAGTCAGGCTATCAATCAATCATTAGAAGTTTGTGTGTTTACCACGGGAGTAAAACAGGCAGTCAGCAAACTGCAGACCCGCAGCTGGACTGATGAGCTTGCAGCCATTGTTGTAAAAGTTGGAATGTGTTCTGAGACCCAAGACGTTAACATGAACGTTATTCTTCCTGGTGGTAATCATGGAATACCCAGAAAAGGTAACCTTCTTCGCTCATTGAAAGATGGAAGTCAGGGGAGGTCGTGTGATTGTGGGGGTTGGGATTTGGGTTGTAAACTAGGAATCCTTGCCAATCACAATGGAACGAGCAGGGAATCGGTTCAACTAAAGTTTCATCAAATGCTGAACCGTTTGAGCTTTATCCTCAGGTATATAATTGTTCGTCCAAAGTTTTCTCCCCCCATTGTTATATTCATTTTCGAGTTCCAATTTCAGTTGAAACTTGAAACAAATACCAATTGTGAATGTCATTTCCGATCTTTTGATAGGGAGAAGATCAAGAAAATAAGCCTGCCCTCAGGCTGTTTCCTTTCAAGAATGGTATCTTTTCTGTGGAGTACACCTCATCTCTCAAAACCTTACAAGCATTTTCCATTTGCCTGGCTGTTTTAAATACTAGAAAGCAAGAGGGATTTTGTGAATCCGGCAACGCATTTGGGGAGGATTCTTCTCGACCCACAATGGTGTCAAATGTTTCTGACAAAGCCCGGGCGGAGTTTCCTGGCAAGCGCGTCTCAATTCCACCACTTTCCCCTGTTGGAAGAGTCTAGATTGAATGCTTCATAGTAAGTAGACGGGATCTAAATCAAGTCTGTATAGTGTTTCGATTTTTATTATCATGAGTTAAGATCTTAGACCTAGCAACAAAGGGTCATGAAAAAAAAAAGCCAAAATGGCTCAAAGTAACAAAGTTGAAGCTGTTTATAGGAGAGCACAACTCATGTTATTAGTAGTAAATAGTTGGTAGTTTCATGTTAGTAGAGTTGAAAGAAGCATTATCATGTGATTGGCATCTGAGGTGGAACAACCTATTTTATGAATGCATTTGGTGTTAGCTGCTGTAGATATGGAAACTTTTGGGGGCACCATTTATTGATCAATCCAAATAGGAAATGATGATTCAACCCAACTACCATAGCCATAAAATCACCAAAAGGATGAATTGGAGAACTATATCCCTTCCCTAACTCCCTTAAATGGGAGAACTGTTTGTTTGTTCTGATACCATATTGAATGATGCATTGTGAAGAACAGAGTCCCTTAGGCCTCAGATATGATAACTGTATGTTTGCTCTGATACCATATTGAATGATGCATTGCGAAGAACAGAGTCCCTTAGGTCTCGATAGGAAAACTGTATGTTCTCTGATACCAAATTGAATGATGCATCGCAAAGAACAGAGCAAGATAACACAAGGTGAGTTGGAAGAATCAATCACGTGAGGATTGGTGGAAGGATGGCTAACATGTGAGCCACATGATAGTGGCAAAATAATTGCTTCTTGGTTGAGGAATGAGTGAAAGGTCCCTACACCATCTTCATTTTTCTCCTCTATACCTGCACCTTCACATGGCCTCCTTTCTGCTTCACTCCAATCACCCTGTCCAACTCATTTTCCTTTTCTTCTTTAATCCGCCCCTCCCCCCCACCCCCATACAAAAAGTTTGAAGACTTTGACATCTTTGCTCTGTACATTTTGTTCCCTTATGACCATTTGCCAACTTGGACTAGACCCAAATTTGGTTTTTTGCATTTCACACCATAACAATATAACATATCATGCACCATTGCTGTAACCTAAAACAAAATCAAAACCCTAAACATGGTAGTTATGGCACTACACTTAAATACTACAGACATGCACTGGATATATAGATTGTAGAGCACTTGCCCAGTTGCCCCTGTTGAATTATATATATAAAGACGAGAGATTAATTACTTTACACTTTGTCCTCGACAATAATTGTCAATATGTGACAAAACACCAAGTCCCACTTCCATCATCCGTCCTAACAATTTTTGACCAGCCTGAGAAATTTTATCGTTTTAATCGTCAATCTAAACAGTTACACGAATAAAGAAAAAACGTAGATCGATGATAGCCGGCGGTCCAATCATGGCCATAGAATCTCTGCTGCTTGTACTTCATCTGCTGCTAAATATCTCTTGGGGAGACATAAAACATGCAGATGCAGTTGTACTGTTTAACAGCTAGTTTTGCCTGTATTGGATCTTGAAGGGGGAACTGTTTGGAGGGACAAACTAACAGTCTGTGAGCCTGTGAGGGTCTGAGGAAGAGAGTATTAAATAGGAAAATACATGCATTTCATGATGTCAATTTGGGGTCTGAGGCCCCAAAATGTCATATGATGATAACACAGCTAATTTTAACCATAATTTGAGCTGGAAATTGGAGGCTTTTAAAAAAAAATGTATAAAATAAAGACATTAAACAAAGTTAGGTCAAAGTGAAAGGACCCCCAAAAATTCAGGGTATTTTTTGGCTTTTAATACATCATTTCATTAGTTCTTAGAAGAGTATATATTAATTTTGGGAAAGTCAATAAATATATAAAGAAAAGAATTGATACTTATAATCATATAGGATAGTCTTTCAATTATTTGTGGTGTACATTAACTTCTCTCTTCTTTTTTTTTTAGTATACCTGGTTTCTACGTCGGACAGAGTGACTAATCTCCTCGCTAGATTGTAGGCACCTCTTTTAAGTGGGACAACTGATATTAACTTCTCTCTAATGAGTGACAAATTAACTTCTCTCTAATGAGTGACAAATTTATATTTGTGTGACACTAGCATAAAAAAAAAAAATCAAAATTTAAATTTTAAGAGACTAAGATTAAAAACATTAATTATGTGTTTCACGAACATGATGATAACTGGTATGATTATTTTTTTTAATATAATAAATTAGTTCATGATGATAACTGATAAGGTTATTTTTTTAAAAAATAATAATAATAAATAGTTCAATTATTACGCCTAATTCCTAGCTTAATTGGATTTTCCAACTTTGAGGGGTGTTTGGTTGGATGGAAAATATATTTTTAGGACTGTAGGAAAATGTTGTTTTATGTTGTTTGGTTGGATGGAAAATATTTTCCATTGAAACTTGACTTTTCCAAAGTGAAGGAAAACGAAATCCTAGCAAAGGATTGATATTTTGTTTTCCAAAGGATTTGGGAAGAAAGTATAACACAATTGGACTATTTTACCCTCATCAAAGTTTATTTATTACACACATATATATTATTATTATGGGCATATTAGTCTTTATATTAATAATTTCTTACGATTCCAAACCCAATCAAACAATGAAATTTATGTTCCCAGTACTTTCTTTTTCATCAACCAAACAATGAAATATATTTTCTTGGTAATTTGTTTTCCATGGAATTTGAATTCCATTTCCCTTCAAATATTTTTCAGCGAACCAAACGGGTTGTAGGTCTTTGACCAAAACATGCCCCTTTTGCTTTTACTCTTGATATTTTCTTCTTCCCAACTCTTGATATTTTCTTACAAGGCGTTTGGCCACCATGAGAAAATTAGAGAGAAAGTAATTATAATTTTATGGGAAAATGATAATGTTTATTGTTTGATACTTTGATAGATAAGAATATAATTGTTAGGGAGAACAATTTGGTCCTTAAATATATAATTGAAATAAAATAAGTAGTTTAAAGATCAAAATACTTATATAATTGTAATTTTTATATAAAAATGTATGATATTAGGGAGGACAATTTAGTCCTCAAACTCTAATTTTTTTTTCATGTGTTATCAAATTGCAATTTTTAGGGAGGGATGAAATTTGCAATTCATCAAATTTGAAGAATTGTAATTCAAACTCTAAAATTTTACACTTCTTTGAATTAAGTGGGAAAAAAAATTACAATTTATATCTACCAAACACCCCATTAGGGACTATCGTATAGCAATGTGGGAGGACAAAGAGTATACTCCATGTCTTTGTTCTTGTGTGTGTGTGTGTGTGTGTTAGATCATATGAGAACAAGTCTTTAAGAGAAATTAAGAATCAATCTCAGTCTTACATCTGAAAAAACAAACGGATCATATCAAATTAAAAAAAAAAAAAAAAGATGATGTTTTTGTAATTATCATCAATTTTACAATGCAAACTTGAACACTAAAATATGCAATCTCGTAACTTTTCAGGTTTGCACATTTAGTATTAACATATTACACATTTAGTATTAAAATATTGTATTTGCAAAAATGTGAAAGTGCATTGCGCTTATCAGGTTTGCATATTTAGTATTAACATATTGCACATTTAGTATTAAAAGATTGTATTTGCAAAATGCGAAAAATGTATTTTGCTTAGGATTTGAATTTATGAATAAAATTTTATGACCTCCCATATATGAGAGTTAACACCACCTCTGCTGAGCCTCAATCTCATTACTTTCCATATGAGAGAGTCAGTACATATCATCTTAGCACAATATGTTTGACAACGAATATATATATAAGTTACTTATAAATTAAATATTTTATTACAAAATAATCAAATGGTAGCACTTCTGTGATATTGTCTCACAAATCTTTATCCGTGAAATATATCGGGTCTAAGCAATATGAAAGTGTAATACTTATACTGAAAATTGTAATACTAATTAGAAATAAAGTGTTTATTACTTTACATTTTGATGTAAAAATAAATTTTTTTAATCAAAAGTATTACATTTTTCTTTATAAGTAATGTTACAAGTATTATTAAGTGAAAATGTAATATTTTTGAGAGAAAAATATAAAAGATAAATTTTTATAACAAAAAAAATGGTGAGAGGCTATCCTTAACAAGCAATTAAATCTGGGAGATTGCTATGTGTGAATGGAACTACGTTGAAAGTGACGGAAGCATGAAGCGACAGCACGCCGCACCCGCGACGCCTCCACGTGACACTATTCTACGTTAAATTACTGCTTTGTCCTCTATTATCTCTTCATTTCAAATTACAGATCCAATTTGTTTTTCGTTTTTTCTTTTTTTAGATCAAATGTAGGGCTTTTTTTCTTTAATAAATTTCAAAAAGTTAAGAGTTTTTAATACAATCTTTTTTAAAAATTAGTTTATTAGTTTATTTATAATAGCATGAATAGAAATAAAAATTAAGGGGCATGTCTTTGCATTAAGTAATGATAGAGATTGATAATTCAGCAGTATTTGGGGTAAGAGATTGATAATTCAGTTGGTTACAAGATAAAATTTTAAAATAATAATTTGGGATCGAATCTTTCATATGTTCCGTCAGGTCGAGGTCTGGAGTGACTGAATATACATTATTATTATTATTTTGGCCTTGTTTGGTAAAAATTAGCTATAGATCCAATTTTGGCTTATTTGACAATTATTAATGGTTTGATTTAGTTAAAATATCAATAGAAATATTTGGCTAATTAACTTTTTGCAACTTCAAAATACTAAAATTCAAAAAGCTACTCCAAACAACTTTTTCAATTATCTTTTAAGAAAAGAAATTATACCAAACAGTTATCAGCTAACAGCTAATTTACCAAACACTTTTCTACAATCATCTAATGTTATCAACTATTTATACCCTCTAATTAACACAATCAGCTAACAGCAAACAGCTATCAGCTAACAGCCATTTTACCAAACAGGCCTTTGTGTTCTTGAGATACTACATACTTTACATGTGTTTTAGAAATTTGGTTAGAAATAGTAGAAAGAATAAAAGGGTCAAAAAAGAAGAAGAAAAATTATAATATATTTTGTTGGAGTGATAAAATAGGATTAAAGAAAGAAGAAGTGGTTTGTTGGGTAATGACTGAATGTCAAAGGAAAATATAGAGAAAATGAACAAGTCACAGGCATGCTTTCTTGATTCAAAAAGATGAAAGATAAATAATGTGCGTTTGTGTGTATGTCCAGGCAGATGGAATGTGGAAGTGTGCAACCCTCTCCCCTCTCCATCTCCATCTCCATCTCCAAAACCCTCTTTCTTCTCTTCTCTCTTCATGGGAAATCATTAAACAATTCTAACATCACATCATACCCTGTTTGCTATATTCCCATCTCCATTCTCATTCCACCAGCTGAAAGAGAAGCCTTCTAAGAGAGAGAAGGGTTTTGAGCAGAGAAGAGTACCAAGAAACACTGCTGCATTTCAGTCTCTGACTCTCTTTCAAGTTTCACATCATTTCTTCTTGAAAGATTCTGTCTTTTTTTTTTTTTTTAGTCCTCCATAATTGATTCAATGGGAGCTCGTTGCTCCAAGCTTGGGTTTTGTTTCTGGTCTTCAAACATCGATTCCAATATCCCACGTTCCTCTGATCTTGGTAAGCTTTTGTTCTTAATCTATAAATTTCAGTTTTTGTCAACTTAATATCTCTTCTTTTCTGCTGATTCTTGCTTGGATTTGTGTTATTCTTTCAAAGACAAAGGTGGAGAGACTGAGCAGGGGAAATGGCCAGCTTTCAGAGAGTACGGGTTAGATGAGCTGAAAATTGCCACCTCAGGGTTCTCTGTGGACAACATTGTATCTGAACATGGCGAGAAGGCTCCAAATGTTGTGTATAAAGGCCACCTCGAAGACGGCGCCGGCCATTTGATCGCCGTTAAGCGCTTCCACAAGTCCGCCTGGCCCGATGCTCGCCAGTTCCTTGTAAGTATTTGATGGCAGTATTTGATGCACAACTGTTTTTCTATTGTTTGAAGAAAATAAGGATGTTTTTTTCTATTGTTTGATGAAAATAAGGATGTTTTTTCTATTGTTTGAAGAAAATGAGGATGTTTTTTTCTATTGTTTGAAGAAAATAAGGATGTTTTTTTCTATTGTTTGATGAAAATAAGGATGTTTTTTTCTGTTGTTTGATGAAAATGAGGAATTGTTTGCATCTGCAAATTGTGCTTATGTGTGTGCTGTCTTGATGTTTTGTTGTTAGGATGAAGCAAGAATGGTGGGGCAGCTGAGAAGCGATCGGCTGGCGAACTTATTAGGGTGCTGCTATGAGGGGGATGATAGATTGCTTGTTGCAGAATTTATGCCTCACGAGACGCTGTCGAAACATTTGTTTCACTGTGAGTTCTGTGATTTCTTTCCAGTATTTTCGGATAAACGGGACTTGATGAAATGTATTAGGGTTTAGGAGGTTGTGTGCTATGTTGACATTATATACAAAGCTTTGCAGAGATTTAAGACGTGATCCATGTTCAAACCGTCTTTTGATAGAACTTGATCCACGGGATTCTTGATTCGTGCTAATAGTTTGCTTGATTATATGTAAAAATGAGTTCTTTCGTCTTAAGAAAGAGTCGTAATTCGTAAATATTTGGTGTTTTGATTGAATTGATTTAGGGGATACCCAACCGCTGAAATGGGCAATGAGGTTAAGAGTTGCTTTGTATTTGGCACAAGCGTTGGATTATTGCACCGGTAAGGGGAGGGCACTATATCACGACCTCAATGCCTACCGAGTTCTCTTTGATCAAGTAAGTTTGCTAACCTTAATCTCGTGGACTTATTGGCATTTCCTAAGTTGTGTTTTGTTCGATGTTCAAAGAGTTTTGACTTTCTTCTCCTAATGTTTGGCGTGTGACAGGAAGGTAATCCAAGGCTCTCGTGCTTTGGCTTAATGAAGAACAGTCGAGATGGGAAGAGTTATAGTACAAATCTGGCCTTCACCCCTCCGGAGTATTTAAGAACAGGTCTGAAAATTTATCTTTGCGAGGGCATATTTCATTGTCATAATTGCAACATATAGGTACTGATTGTTGAGCATATACCCATTAATGTGCAATCCAACTATCCGCTTAGGCTTTTAGTTGGGATGGAGCACATGCTTCAATTTGGTATCAAAGCCAGACCAACAAGTGAGGGGGCGTGTTGAGCATATAGCCATTAATGTGCAAACTCAAAATTTTGACTGAAATTATTATTGTTATTCTTCTGGCAGGCAGAATAACGCCTGAGAGTGTCGTTTTCAGTTTTGGCACCCTGTTGCTTGATCTTCTTAGCGGAAAGCATATTCCACCGACCCATGTAAGCACTCGTTCTTAAAATCGTGATGATCGAGTTGCAAGATTAACTTCTTACGTAACTCTATAGGCATCTCCATAATCAGAATCAAACATTACACAAAAAAGATTAATAGTTGAAGCATTTCACTAAAACAAGTTCCATCCGATCAACTACTTGTTTGTACAGGCACTTGACTTGATACGGGGAAAGAATTATCTGGTGTTGATGGATTCGTGTTTGGAGGGTCACTTCTCAAATGACGAAGGAACTCAAGTAGTGCGATTGGCTACGCGTTGTTTGCAGTATGAGCCTCGGGAGAGACCAAATGTCAAATCCCTTGTCACCAATCTCACTTCTCTTCAGAAAGAAGCAGATGTAACTTTTATTCTTTTATAAATTCACGTCCATTTTTCACTGTCTGGTAAAATTTTCTGAGTGGAAGTCGCATGACATGATTGCAGGTGGCGTCACATGTTTTGATGGGCATGTCTCAAGAAACATCAGCTCAGGAACAATCACCAAGATTATCACCTCTCGGTGAAGCTTGTTCAAGAGTCGATCTAACTGCCATCCACGAAATTCTTGAAACTACTGGATACAAGGATGATGAAGGGGTTGCAAATGAGGTTGGTGTTTCTGCTTTCTGATCGTACTCATCTACTCAAATGCCCTTTTCTTTATTCTCGTGTTAAATCGCTGCAACTGTCCAAAGATTAAATCTTTTTTGCGTTTTGTTTCTTATATTTCTCAAACACGATCCTTGTACAGTCTCTTAGTAATTCATCTCCGGGTTGATATGCTGACATTCTTTGCTTTTGCAGCTCTCGTTTCAGATGTGGACTGGTCAAATACAGAACACTTTAAATAGTAGGAAACGAGGGTGATACTGCCTTTCCGAGCTAAAGATCTTACAACTTGCAATTGATTGTTACACAGAGGTAAGCCACCCGTTTTTTTATCAACACCAGTGTGAAAGCTTAAGCTAATAGTAGTTGGATTGCACATTAGTGGCTCACGTAACCCATGACCTTTAGGTCTGGCTCTGATAACAAATTGAAGCATGTGCTCCATCTCAACTAAAGCTTAAGCTAATAGTTGGATTGCACCATTAGTGGCTATATGCTCACATCTACTAACACTATAAACCTAGTGTGGCTATGACCAGCCAAGTTGGTCAGACTATTAACTTGGTAACCATAAGATTACAAATTCGACTCCCAGAGGAGTGGCCTATTGGCCTTCTTGGCTCAGCTATGGGCAACTTAGATTTGGTTTACCTCCTTTGCTGGCTAGAGTCACAAGGCACTCGGAAAAGTATTTGCAGATGATTATATCAGTGCCCGTTCTTTCTGTATCTATAGAATTGAATATGTTTGGCTTGCAGTTTATAGAGGGCGGGACAGTTGTGTCCCCGTCTGTGCTCGCTAGACGCTCTCTGTGTTACCTGATGAGCAATAAGCCACAGGAAGCGCTTGCAGATGCTATGCAAGCTCAGGCGGTGTATTCTGAATGGCCCACCGCCTTCTATCTTCAAGCGGCCGCCCTCTTCAGCCTGGGAATGGACTCTGATGCGCGGGAGACACTGGGGGATGGAGCTGCGCTGGAAGCCCGAAGAAAAAGACACTAAAACTGTATAGATATTTCTTGTTCTATTAAACTCCTTGCTGCCACCATTCACCTTCCATTTACCCAAAACCATGAAAATATTTGACAGTATGCTGAAGAAACAAAGATTCATTCTTGCTTTCATCAGAATGGAGGTGATGATTATCTTGTATTTTTATTTTTTTTTTCAGCTTAGAGATTTGAATGTCTGCAAATGAAAACAGATTTTCTTTTGGCTTCTGTGAACAAAATTCCCAGAAATCTTCATATTCTTCACTATAGATTCACAAAAACATCCTCTGCTGAAAAATATCAGATCTTCATGGCTTTATTAGCAATGGGGAAAACAAAAAAGCCTAAACTTTGATGAAAATTTCCTGCTATGTCCAGATCAAGAATATATACAAGGCTGTAATGAACTTTCTTGAGAATTTAAAAGGTGGAAAATGAGTTGATGTAACCTTAGTTCTCAAGTATAATGATTTTGTCACGAGAAAATTACCGATTTGGTCCCTTGACTATGAGGATTTCACCAATTTGGTCCTCGACTATCAAAATTACTCAATTTGGTCCTCGACTGACATTTTTATCTGATGTTCGAAAATGGGGATGCTTATAGCTGGATGAAAATGATGTTGGCACAAGGCAGCAAATTGAGTAACACTTATGACCAAATCAGGTAAAAATGTCATAATCGAGGACCAAATTAAGTAATTTTGGTAATCGAGGACCAAATTGGTGAATCCTCATAGTCGAGGGACTAAATCGGTAATTTTCTCATTTTGTCACGTTTCTTTAACTTTAAAATTTTAACAAGTCAGGTTAGTTTTAGCCGTTTAGGCCGTGTAAAGTAAGAGCATAGTCGTTCTTTTCGAAGGACCACTGATGGTTAAAATTTGAAATTTAAAAGTTAAAAGGATTACGTGTGGTTAACTTGAAAGTTTAGGACTAAACATGACAAAATCATTATATTTAGAGGACCCCAAATGACATTAACTCGTGAAAAATTATTGACATGTAGTTTTAGTCAACTAGGAATCTAATTACTTGATACCCCAAGGGATAGGATTCTTTTCCCATGAATGTACAAATTTTATTCAATTACACTCTATACTAAAGAAAAAAAAAAAGATTAAATCCAAGAAAATCGCACTGGAATCCTGGATGAGTTGAACTAGTCCCCTCTAGGGAGTTTCTAAGAACTACTGGATATAATGCAGATTGCCAACAGGGTTTATTTAGGGTTTCTTCACCGGCGAAGAAGAAGAGGAAAACAGTTTGGGGTTTTTTAAAGTTCCGATCAACTTTCCGGTATAACTGTACCTGGTACTATTGAAATTGTTTATGTATGTATGATTGTATATATAGCTGAAAATCGGTTGATCTTGATAGGGCTAATGGAACACGGATCAACCAAAGATCAATCAAGCTCAACATTTTCATTCAAGGATGAGGATCATTCTCTAGCCAATGCTCTTAGATTCACCCTTAATCAAGAGTTAGATCTTCTTCTTCTTCCTTTTTTCTGCAGATTTCTGTTTCTCTCATTCATGCAGTTCCCTCCCAACAAGAATCCTCTAGAAAATGTTTTGTTTTGTTCTTTAAATCCTGTGAAATGTGAATGAATTTTACCACTTTTTTATGTGAATTCTGCAGCCCAAGAGTGATTACTTGTGGGTACAGCATCCCCCATCCGTCCGAGGTTCGGGTGAACATTAGAGTTCAGACTACTGGTAAAGCTTCAAACTTTCATCTCTCAAATCAATCCTTGCAGTAATTATGTTAAAATTCTTGAAGGATTATTTTAAAAAAAATGGATTTGGCTTCAATTATATATAGGGGATCCTGCAAAGGAAGTGCTGAAAGATTCATGCCAAGACTTGATGCTTACCTGCCAGCATGTAAGAAGCACCTTTGATCAAGCTGTTGAAGCTTTCAGGAACAAAAATGGCAGAGCAGAAATGCAGAATTCCCAGAATTTAGATTCTTAGGTTACTGTTATGAACACATCTGTTTACTTTTAAGCACTGATAGACTGCAAAAGGAGTATTAATTTACATGCAAGGAATAATAACAATTCACTCTTCCAGAAGGGTTTTATGTACCAAACTAATCATCCAAGAACTGCTTAAAGATTTATCCCCCTACTGTATATCCAAATAAGCTTCTGCAGAATAGATTAAAAAGGGCTCGGGATTCTGTCTCAAACCTTGAGAGTACTGCCCGGGTGGGTGCCCTTCAGGGGAGAATATTGAATGAAAGAGCCATGAGATGACAAAGGCAAAAACCATACAGGCAAGTAGGAAGTTCATGACACGACGACCACGCCAAAAGTTTTGATTCTCAGACACGACCACTGGCACTGCCGAAGCTACTCCACTAGTATCGATTTCTTCGATCGCCTGCTCTCCAGCAATATGACCGCTGTCGCCCCACAGATTTCGCAAGTTCTGCATCCAACATGGATAGATAAGAAAACCTAATTCTCGTTTCCACATAAATGGTTATCTCTAGTCAAAACTTTTGATTGCTAAGCCGGGCACCGGGACATCTACAAGGGAGTTGGTCTAGTATGAGACTGTCTCGCGTGAGACGTGTAATTGGTCTTGTGTGAGATTGTGGTCTAGTATGAGACTGTCTCGCGTGAGACGTGTAATTGGTCTTGTGTGGATTGTCACACGTGAGACGTGTAATACTTATTAGCTAAAATGTAACACTCTTTGTCTATAGAAAAGTTATACATTTTACCTCAAAAGTATTACACATCACGTGAGACAATCTCACACAAGACTTACTCTCTACAAGGTCATCCATATCCACCAAGATAGTACCAAATTAACCATCATTTTCCTATTGCCAAGGGAGATATCCAATATTTGGTAACATAGTTAGCTTATCAGCCATTTTGGCTTATTTGACTTCGTTAAACATTTAATATAAGTGTTTGATTAATTAGCTTTTTGTAATAATTTATTGCTCCAAAATGCTAAAATTCAAAAAGCTGCTCAAAGCAGTTTTTTGAGAAAGTCATTTTGTATGTAATTCGTTAAAAGCTAATTTACCAAACATCTTTCTACAATCAGTTAATGCTATCAACTACTCAAACCCACTAACCCAACCAGCTAACAACTATTTACCAAACACCCCTAAAGCCACCAAGCAGAATGCTGATCGTTTCACCATAACAGCTGCAATCACATGAGGTTCCGGTTTTAGATTTCTTAAGACATCACTTGACTACTTTATTTCACAGCCTGTTATGCATCTGTATCACACTTTTTCTCGCATAAAAGATCTCTGTGCAAAGCTTCAAATTATAGGTAATGCAAAGACGGGTAGCTATAGTTACCTAGGGATGAAGAAGAAAGTCCATGTAACAACCGCAAGAAATTCAAAAAGGTGAAAATTTACACGAATTATGTGCAGCAAAAATAAGGTTGAACTCCTCCCAGTTGCTAAGTGCATGTTCTTATCCATAATGTTTGGGTTGTGGTGGATAGTCACACTCGATTCGATACCAAATGACAAGAAAAGGCAAACAAATGAGGACAATAATCACTGGGATAAAGGGAAATGGAGCAGAGCACCAAAAATCATAAGTGGTACACAAACCACATTAGCTCAAAGAAATGCTCGGGGAACTGCATAGACCCGTGTGTTTGTATTCTACTACAACAGGAACCAAATTATTAGAAAGTGACAAAACCATTGCTGAGAATCTGAGATCAATCCCATTTAATGAATGTTCAAAGTGAAACGAAAACCGGCCCCACACCTCTGAACGATATCTACTTCTAGTATCACTACACACAATCAATCATCTTATGAGTGGCACCTAACTTTAGATCTATTCCCTCTTATGGTCAAGACGAAACCACCGATTTCTGATTTTAGAAACTACAAACCATACTGTACATATGAAGGATAACAGATAAAAGTAGACATTCTCAGTAGACACAAGATGATGTACCTAGTAAATACTAAATAGTCACGAAATGGTACTAGCCCTATTCCACTATCAACCAGAAAACAAACTGTTGTCCAGCAAACTACAAAACCATATACTCCATATCTGGAAAATAGTGATCAATGGGGAAAACAGTTTTCCAGATTTCCCTTAACAGTTCCAGAACAAGATTCATGTTTCATGGGATAACCTAAGAAACCTCGGAATCTACAAGGACCAAGATTTTAGAAACATTAACCCTTTCTAGCTGTGAAGATCAATTTTGATTTTATGTCAGTTAAATGTAACAAGCTAAGATTCTAAGAAGCAATAAAAGATGACATTTTTATGAAGAAGACTTACGTGTTTCCTTTGATTTTGAACCAAGTTTCTGCGCACTGTTTGTGGGCAGTCCCCAAATCGCCTCTACAAGAACACCCCAATTCGATAGCGCCGCCGGAGGGCTCGAGTTCGCCGTCGCCGTCACCGCCGCCACCAATGCCGCCACTTCCCGACAAGCTCAAATGGCAAATTCTGCAATCCCTCTCCTCCTTGTGAACTTTGAGCTCCAATTCGCCGCTCTCCAAATCAATCTCGTCGTCCGACAGGCCCCCCGACACCGAGCAAGACTTCCTACGGCTGTGCCTGAGCCGCTCGGTCGCCGCAGAGCACCGGCATTCCTCGTAGGGCCCACCAGCAGCCGATACCCAAGACTGATCCGAGTCCGAATCGGAGAAGCGGAAGCTCCCGTCGGTGGTCGTCTCACTACTCGCCGCCAAGGACGGCCTGCGTCGACGCCGCCGACGGCGGCGTCGACGGTAGTGGGGATTCCCAGCCCCACCACCACCCCCATTTCCTTCCATGTCAACGTCGGCAGCCTCCACAGTCGGCATTCCACACCAAACGTCGCCGTTCACCTCTGAAAAGAAAGAAATACACCCACAAAAGCTCAGAAAAACCCCATTGACGACAAGCACGAGAGAGGGGAAGAACAGAACCGATCAAAGTTCCCTCAAACAACGAAACTACTAAAGAAAAAAAAAAAAGTAAAACAACAAAGAAACTGAAGAGTGCGGTGCTGGGAATTAGGTGGTTTTCCTTTTCTTCTTTTTATATGTAAGATGTAACATAATGTACGTATCTTAGGTGAGGGTGGGGGGTGGGGGTGGGGTAGGGGGTGTTGGTGGGTGTCAGTTTAGAGCAGAGAGATGAAAAGAGAAAGAGACTAGTAAGGCTACAGTCTCCATTTTCTATGGTGTAAAATCACAGAGGGTTGCAGAGGGGGGACCCCACCCCCCATTCTCAAAGCTGAAACTGCTTTCCTGTTTGGGATAATTTAACTTTCACCACCAATGTCTAGGATAATAATACTTTTGACCCTTCCCAAGTTCTAAAATTTTAGTGCTCTCTATCAAAGCAAAATAATTTATTTTTTTGAAGTTCAAATCAAATTTTTTGTTTACACACATGTTTCATAATGTTGAGTTGTAGTATAGAACACGCACCGACTTAGCTCAATGATTCAGTAGGCAGTATTTGGGGTAAGAGGCTAAGGTTCAAACTTTGGCGACAGTAAATTTTGAACGAAACAACCCTAAAATCTGTTATTGTCCAACCACCCTTCACAATTGTTGGCCTCACAAGTCACAACAACATTATTAGCATACACATACAGTTGAATATATCATTGTGCCATCACCGCTTGTTAAGTCTTCACTCATAAATCATCAAGAGATTTAAGATTTTTGACTTATAATTTTTTTATTTTTTTTGCTTTATAGAAACTAAAACACAATAAATGTTTTGATTAGCCATGTAGTATAGAGTGTGGGCGGCCTAATTGTATCAGCACCTCACACCTTAGAATTTGAGATTTTTAGTAAGAAGATATATCAATCTAGTTGACATTTTAGAAACAATACATTTTGAAGACAATGGGTCCTTTTTTTTTAATTGCATTTTCTTAAAATGATCTAAAAAAACATTCTTGGACAATTCTACAAATTTTTAACAAGGAAAAGAAACAAGTCCAAACATTATACTAGATAAAGGAACAGAGATTCATTAACTAAAACAAAATACAAGTAATTGTTTTCAACTTCACCACATATTCATAATCCGGGCATGGGATATAGCCGGCAATAACAAGAAATATTGCAACAAACAACAATACACCATTCCAGTTAACAACACCCAAAATTATCACTCAGCATACTCACACTCCTCATCCTCATACTCTCCCTCTTCATCAGCAGTTGCATCCTGGTATTGCTGGTACTCAGAGACCAGATCATTCATGTTTGCTTTCAGCCTCGGTGAACTCCATCTCGTCCATTCCCTCCCCGGTGTACCAATGCAAGAAAGCCTTTCTCCTGAACATAGCAGTGAACTGTTCGCTCACACGACGGAACATCTCCTGGATTGACGTTGAGTTCCCAATGAATGTCGCCGCATCTTCAGGCCAGTGGGCGGGATGTCACAGACTGTAGACTTGACATTGTTCGGAATCCACTCAACGAAGTAGGACGAGTTCTTGTTCTGCACATTCAGCATCTGCTCGTCTACCTCCTTCGTGCTCATCTTGCCACGGAACATAGCTGATGCTGTCAAGTAACGCCCATGTCGGGGATCAGCTGCACACATCATGTTCTTTGCATCCCACATTTGCTGAGTTAGCTCGGGGACAGTCAAGGCACGGTATTGCTGAGACCCTCGGGAGGTCAGCGGCGCAAACCCAACCATGAAGAAATGAAGGCGGGGGAATGAATGAGATTCACAGCTAGCTTCCTGAGATCAGAGTTCAGCTGTCCAGGGAACCGAAGACAGCAAGTAACACCAGACATTGTTGCAGAGATCAAGTGATTCAAATCACCAACTGATACATACACACAAACCATAATAAGTGACTGAACAATTTCCCTTTCAAAAATTATACAACTATCAAGTCTTCCATGATATAGTAGCACAACTAGCAGAAACACAAATCATTTATTGAACAATATTTCAAAGAGAACAGTAGTAGATCTGTTTAAATTCATAAGATCAGCACAGGTGTTTGTGTAGTAACATATACATCACATGATAAACAAGCTAATAACATGTCAACTAAGGCATATAAGTAGATACAATGTCAAACAAACTTTAGTAATACTGTAAATCATGGAATGCCATAACTAAAATCCAACAGAGAATACTGGGAACTTACAGCTTGGAGTTGTAAGCTTGAGGGTTCTGAAGCAGATATCATACAAGGCCTCATTGTCGAGAACCATGCACTCATCTGCATTCTCCACGAGCTGGTGGACCGACAATGTGGCATTGTAAGGTTCCACGACCGTGTCCGAGACTTTCGGGGATGGGAAGACAGAGAAAGTCAACATCATCCTATCTGGGTACTCTTCCCTGATCTTTGAGATCAAAAGGGTTCCATTCCAGATCCAGTACCTCCTCCCAAGGAATGACAAACTTGGAACCCTGCAACCACAGCAGAACTATAAGAACAACGAACAGACAGTAGATCTACACATCAGTTAAGCAGAGAACTCGTATTGAAGTGAAAAAACTAAAAACATTTCAATCAAATACCTTGTAGGCAATCACAGTTCTCCGCTTCTTTGCGAACAACATCGAGGACTGAATCAATCAACTCAGCTCCTTCGGTGTAGTGTCCCTTAGCCCAGTTGTTACCGGCTCCGGACTGGCCGAACACGAAGTTATCGGGACGGAAAATCTGTCCGTACGGCCCAGATCTTGATGCTGTCCATGGTCCCAGGCTCGAGATCCATGAGCACAGCGCGTGGGACGAACCGCCCACAGCTAGCCTCATTGTAGTACACATTGACCGCTCCAGCTGCAGATCTGAGTCGCCATGGTTAGCGCCCGGTGTCGTCGATGCCGTGCTCGGCGCACACCACTTCCCAGAACTTAGCTCCGATCTGGTTGCCGCACTGGCCACCCTGAATGTGAAGGATCTCACGCATCTTCGGTTGTGGGGGAGGAGGAGAGATTCAGCTGGGAGTTGAGGAGGAGAATGAAGAAGAAGCGAGAAATGGCGAATAGGAAAGAGAGAAAGTGAGGAGCGTTTGCAGAGTGAAAGAGTAGGTGTGAGGATTATATACGGGGGTGATAGAGTGACTAGGGTTACACCACTCCTAGTACAGTAACTAATGGTCGGAGTTTAGATTTGAATTTTGAATTTTGAATTTTGAGTGAAGTCCGCTGTGTTGGTGGTGAAAGGCGTGCTGCCAGTGAAGATCTAACGTTTATAAATCTAACGGCTGCCTTGTTACTCTAGCAGTAATAGTTTAGTGGTTTTGATTCTAATTTATTTTTTTGTGTTGTTGAATTTCCTTATAATCTTACGGGCTGTTTAGGTGATATATGAAATTTTTAATTCATTTCATATAGTACTTCTTAGCTTCTAAAAATTTCTTTGTGAATTTATATAAATCACTTCTCCCCTATAAATTGAAATATTTACATTGCTTTTGCTTGTCAAATACATGTGTTTGTTTTGCTTTGCTTTATATTACTCCATCTATCCCATTTTATGTGTCTGATTCGGTTAACGAGACTTGACTGAAGTTATTTTTAATTCAATTTTTCATAATATTAAAGTTAATATTATATACAAAATTTATATATTTAGAAACTACACTAAAAAGTACTATTAAACACAAAAAAAAAAAAAAAATCAAATTTAAAAATAGTAAAAAATACTAAAGAAAATAAACAAAGAATAAATCGTAGTGATGGAGCGTGAACCCCGTGGACTCGGGGCCTAAGAAAGGAAGAAGAGAGGCCCAAGAGGGAAAAAAATCCAAGGGGAGAGAGACCCAAGAGGAAAGAAAAATAGCCCAGAAACAGAAGTCGGTCCGAGCCTAAGCTTGGCCCGAGTATGAGCTCGGCACGAGTAGGCAGGCGATGCGAAGATAGCCGTTGGAGCATTAAAAGAGGGTATTTAAGGAGCCCAGTCAGCAATCCGTTGGAAGCCCAGTAACGACCGTCCAACGACCCTTAGAATTAATAGGCCGAGTTATGGCTTTAAATGTATGATTTGAATAATTCCGAGTAGACCCATTATAAAAGAACTCCTCATAAACTGTAAGGGGGGAAAGGGGGGGGGAAGTTCAAGCCTAGAGGGAGTATTATTAAGTTCAAGGGTAGAGGGAGTATTATTAAGTGGCTTTTATTATGATTATCATCATCATCATTATTATTATATACAATGGGAGAAAAGTGAATTTTTAATACATTCGGGCCTAATAACCGGTTACTCACCGGTAATTAAGTTCCATTTAGTGTTTCGATTATTATATTAGTGACAGGTAACGCTGATCGCCTTCTTTCTCAAATGGAGAAGCACAACATCGCTTTCTTCTTCAGTAGAAGAAGACAGTCATCACCTTCTTACTCAGAGGAAGAAGTGTGACCGTTGCGTTCTTCAACACTGTTCGTGGATAAGATGACAGGCAATAGGCCTTTTTTTGTAAATGAAGTCGATCAACAGCGGCTTGCATGTGAGGTTCCTCACATGTAAAAGCTAATTAACCAAACACTGAGTCGTTATGTTGTGCATCCATGGTGCACACGGATGCAAAAACGGCGTTGTTTTGACGTCGACTTAAAAACAATCATAATTACATAACTACACATTCATAATTTCATAAATATACATCCATAACGTCATTACTATACCTCCAGAATTGCATAACTACACATCCATAACTTCATAACTATAAATCTAGAATTGCATAACTTAGTAACTATACATTCAGAATTGCATAACTACACATCCATAATTTCATAACTATACATTCAAAACTTATGCACAACATAATATTGTTGACGAGAATTAAAACTGATTTTTTTTTTTTTAAAGTTTGACACGCGTTTTTAGTCAAAATGACGTCGTTTTTGCATGCACAGCATAATTTGCCCAAATAGTTATATTGGTTGTTTAACCAAATCAAATAACTAATAATGATCAAACAAGTCAAAATTGATTAATAAACTAACTATTTTAGAAAATAAGGTGATTGTGTTTTATATTCGAGAGGCAACATGCCAATAAACTACCTTAGATGTTTTTGTTGTGTAAATATATTATAAATTTTATATTAAAATTAAAATTTTAAAAATTGTCTCATTCTCTACCTAACAAAAATAATATTAGCGGTAAAAATCGTACCCACCCCACAAGATTCCTATAAAAGCAGGCATTGAAAGGAAAGCTAGGCCAATTATTATATGGATTTGTGTTAATTTGCAAGGTGGCTCGGGTATGTCATTTACCGCAAATTATATCGTGGACCGCGGTGCATAATCAATTATATATACACTGCGTATCAAAACGATGTCATTTTATTTAATGAAAAGAAACGGAATCCATTTTGCACTGTTCCGCAAAAAATAACTCTGTTTTTCAGTTTCATTTTGTATACACTGCAGTTTCAGTTCAACACAACTATAATTTCATTTCGATATAACTACAGTTTCATTCAATATTTATATATACTCAAATATGTGAAAATGTTATTTAATTTTATTTTATATACATTATAGTTTCACTAAAACACAACTACATGATCATTTCGATATAATTACAGCTTCATTGTACAACATACACTCAAATATGTGAAATGTTATTCAGTTTCATTTTATATATACTGCAGTTTCATTTCACCATAACTATAGTATCATTTTGATATAACTACAATTTCATTTGATAATATAAAATAATACGTGAGACAGTGTCGGTTTAGATACACTATAGTGTCACTCCGTTAACACTATCAGTGTGACGTTTCTTTATTTAAAGAAACGACGTCGTTTTGATGCGCGATGCATAATTAATTATGCACCGCGGTCCACGATATAACGACTGGTCATTTACATACTGAACTTTCACAATTTTGTAAAAAGTAAATAATGAACATTCAGTATGTAAATTGTGTATTTTGAATCTGTATTTATATTGCAAGGTGGACTTTGATCCATGGTATAACAATTGGCAAATTATGCCCTGGACCCGTGTCCACAATGAATTGTGGACACGGCCCAAAACGACGTCGTTTTTAAAAAAAAAAAACGCGTCATTTAGTTAAAAAAATAAATAAAATCGCGCGTGTTTTGCCGTTAACGGCGTTATTTTTTTTTGGATTATGAATGTACAGTTATGTCGTTATGAATGTACAGTTATGCCGTTATGAATGTACAGTTATGCAATTATGAAATTATGAACACAAAGTTCTAACATTATGAACTTACAATTATGAACATTTATAGTGATAAAATTATGACTATGGAGCTTTAAAATTGTGAATATAGAGCTTCGAAGATTATGAATGTACAGTTATGGAGTTATGAATGTACAGTTATGGAGTTATGAATGTACAGTTATAGAGTTATGAATGTACAGTTATTGATCGAATTATGAACAAATAGCTCTGACATTATGAACTTACAATTATGAACATATAGTGATCAAATTATGAACATAGAGCTCTAAAATTGTGAACATAGAGCTTCGAAAATTATGAATGTACAATTATGGAGTTATGAATGTACAGTTATGGAGTTATGAATGTACAGTTATGGAGTTATGAATGTACAGTTATAGAGTTATGAATGTACAATTATGGAGTTATGAATGTATAATTATTAACATATAGTAATAAAATTATGAACATATACTCCTATAACGAAACAGTCTGAAATTTTTTTTTTAAAAAAAAAAAGAAAAAAAGATAACAGTGCCGTTAAACACTATTATCTGTGTCCAGCTTGCAAGCTGGACACGGGTCCAGTGCATAACGATTGATAACAATTCGGAAAGTTATTACCCACTCGAGTACAAATTTTGGGATAGAGATGTGAGATGGACCCGGCCCATAATCATAGCTAACTAAATTTGCCAGTCCAATTTGAGCTCACAAATTTAATGCCACTAAACAATATCTA
>VALG01017170.1:0-11888 GCA_009835305.1 Ipomoea purpurea
TCCTTTCGCAATATGATATCTATCAATATTCACGCGAAGTCTTTTTCTTTATTGTTGCTTCAATGATGGATTTTATCACTATGAACCTAAAAAGTACAAGATACTAGAGATAATCTAATAAGATTAAATCAGATATAACCAAATATATTACTAACAATTATAAGCAAATACGTATATTATACCGAATAATCTACACCTATTATTACAGTATTTTTGTTGTCATAACTTTCTCCTGCAATTCAGATATGATCAGGGTGAGCTCACAGAATTTGGTTTGTCGTCCATCAAATTTTGCACTCATAGCTTTTCTGAGCAGTACTTTAGCTACAATATATTCCCTTCCAGTTGGTGCGTATCAGGAGACAAAGAAACACTCAGTTAATCTAATATAATTTCAAAACTTGTGCCGCTTGCAAAAGATCATTTCTTTGTCTAATTTATATTATGTACTTACTCTTTTCGTAGACTCGCGATTTTTCATCACCTTCACTTTTGTTTCGTATTTTCATCATATTTCTTCTCCTATGAATTCTTTCCATATCACTACTGAAACCAACCCAGCTGAATTTCCTACGACTTATGCTCTCTCGGTTTACCAAACACATCCCCGAATATTGGAGTACACTCCAACACCTTTCTCCACATTGATCTTTGTAAATTTTACTACATTCTCAGAAAAACAAAATTTTTCCAGAACTCTTCAAAAAAACTTTCAAACTCCTTTGAGGCAATTTTATCATTCATATCCTTAGCATATCTCCTCGCATTCATATCAGTTAGCCGACATTGTCTCCATTCATTTCCAACATTGATTCTTCATTTTACTCTGATCTTTTCCTCCTGCATTTTTTATATAAAAATATTTTATTTTTTTTTTCACATTCCTTTGATTTGTTACTGTTATAGTAAGTGGGACAGTTTCACCATGCATATCCACCGGTCCCAATGATCTCTATCTTTAAATACTCACGACGTTCAAAATGTTCCTTAATTTGTTCAGAACATACGAAACTTTGTTTTAGATTTCCTCAACATAACAGGACACACTATATAATTTCCCCGGTCAATTTTTACTTGCATATTCCCTCGTCAATTTATACAAACTCTTGAACCTCATGAAATCATATTCAAGTGATTGCATTTTTTATACATCCAACTCGATTCCCAGTATCCTTCCTATATATTGTCACAAACATTTAAAGAAATGATAAAAAGTATAGTTTCTTAAGTTTATAACTAAGTTCAAATTAAGCCTTTAACTTAAATAAATTCTTAATTTACTAATTTATAAGGTAATGGTTGTCAAATATGATTCCACAAAATAAGCGAAGTACTTTAGTAAGTTACAAGTTCATTAATATTTTTTAAAAATAGATGACTCTTATTGATTTCTAGTTCTCTCATCACTCTTATGGGAGAGTGATTTTAATCAGAGTGACCCCTATATATATAATTTGTTTTTTTTTTCAAGTATATATTAATGTGGTTGTGTTGCAGTAATTGACAACACTCAGTTAGCTTGTCTTTATCAACATATAAATATTTTATTAGTGATAGAAGAACTTCCACTTCCAAATTTTCTATTTAAGAAGAAAATCAGAAATCATTTTGCATCAATCAATCAAGCCCTTCTTGTTCATACATAATCAATTCCTTTACTCTACTGTGATCTAGAGACCTTTAGAAATCTAATTTCCACAAGGGTATTGATTTCGAAACCATACAAACTAAATGCAGAAACAAATTAATTTTAACACTATAATAGCACGTTTGGTTCACGGAATGAATTTTGAGGTAATAGGAATGCTATTCCATAAGGAATGGAATAGGCAAGAATAGAATAGGAATTGTATTCCTATTGTTTTGGGTTCGCAGGAAACGGAATAGACTTTAGGAATTATATTTACTAGTTGGGTTTTGTTGATTATAAGGAATAGAAATGAAATATGTTTTAAAAGATAATAAATACCCTTATAAAAAATATGTAATTGTGGCCGATTGGCTGGTGGTGGTGTGCTGGGGTGGTAGTGGTGTTGGTGAGCGGTGGCAGTGGCGGCGGTGGTGTGGCGGCGGCGTGTGTGGTATGGTGTGGCGGCGGTGGTGTGGTATGGTGTGGTGGCGGTGGTGGGTAGTGTGCGATGGTGGTGGTGGTGGTGCGGGGTGGTAGTGGTGGTGGTGGGGTGGGCAGTGGTGGTGGGACGGTTGTGGCAATGGTGGCGGTGACGTGACGGTTGTGGCGGTGGTTACCAGGGGAAACCCTAGTAATACTATTGTACCTTATTTGAGGTATAGACTATTACCGACGAGTTGATCAATTCCTGGTAAATAGAATGTTTATCAACTAAGGAATAGGCTATTACTGGGAATGCTATGCCATTCCCTGCCTATTCCGTGAACCAATACGGCCATAATAATAATAATAATAATAATAATAATAATATAATAATATAATAATAATAATAATAATAATAATAATAAATAATAATAATAATAATCACAATAAAAATAATTTCAAACAATCAGACTAAATTAAGAATACCACAACACAATAATTAAACCATTTTAGGCAAAGTAGCGAAATAATTTTCGAAAAAAAATAAAAAATAAATAGACAAACGCACCTTGTTAACGACGGCGGCCGGCGTTTGGAGCAGCGATAGCGGCGCGTGCGTTAGCAGCGGCGACCGGCGGTTCGTAGCACGGCGACCGGCGTTTGTAGAAGCGCGGTGGTGGCGTGCGGACTGTAGCAGCGGCGACCGGCGGTGGGGGCTGTTGAGCAGCGCGGCGACCGCGGTGTTGCATGCGAGCAGCAGCGACGAACGGCGTGGTAGGGGTGCGAGCAGCAGCTGGAGGATACAGGGAGCGGCGGACTATTGCAAAGACCGGTGCGGACGGGCCGAGACTATTTAGATGGGATAACGGTTGGAGTAGAGGTCCGGATGAGCAATGATAGATTTAGGGGATTTATAGTGGATTTGAATAACTAATTCGCTGTACAAAGTTCAAACTTTGGACGCGAGTTAGTAGTCCGCATTAATATAATTCGCGTACCAAAGTTTTCGAACTTTGACGCGAAAATTTGCCCTCATTTAATTTATTCGCGTCCCAATATAGTTCAAAATTTGTGACCGAATCCTATATAAAAAAACTATACCATTATATATATATATATTATATAATAGTGGCAATTTAATTACAAAATTGCCACCGCACTACACATTCGGCGTCCAAAGTTCTAACTTTGGACGCGATTAATACGATCTTATTGATATTTTTGTATTAGTGTATTATGATTACATTTCTGTTTGAATAATCTATAGAAAAGAGTAAAAACCCTAGGTATTCGAAAATATACTTTATGCACACCAATAATGTAATTTGTACACAAAAACATGCTATTTGAAAAGATAATCGAAACAATGAACATTATTCTTAAATTTATGCTTGAATCGAGTAAAATTCTAGGTAATCGAAAATGTAGTTTATTGTGTTTGAATTCCTAATCGCAATGTGTGTTTAGAATGAGATTATTACCTTTAAGAAGCTCTTTTTTTGTGCAGCAATGGATTTCGGCAATAGTTGTCTTCCTTGTTGCAACACTACAATTGAAGAAGAAGCAATGGAGAAGCCGAGAAGAAACTGTTCGCGTGAAGATTGTTAAGGTCAATTCTTTAGTTTTATATTAAAAAACAAAAGACACGGGACGTGCATCACGCATTTAACGACACCATCTTTCATTACGTAGAGAGACATCGTCATTTTGGACCATGGTCCATACAATAATATTTTTGTTTACTAACTTTACAATGTACGTACTCCGGAAATGGGAGTTTTTTGTAGTGATAGTTTTATTAAACATTTTTAAATATAAATTAATAGTTAATCTGTACAAACTTTTAAAAAATTTAAAAATTATTAATATAACTTTAATAAATTAAGAAAACAAAGCCGGTCAACAATCTAAAAATGTGAATTGACCTAGTACATCTAGCTACAGTTTTGGGTCAAATCAACCTACTTGGCATATTAATGCCTTAATGGTGAGCCTAGAAGATAAAAGACTTGGTCACATGGAGTTTGAATTGGCATTATTAATGGTGAACCTGGCATATTAATGCATTAGTGGTGAGCGTAGAATTGAAGATAAAAGACTTGGGTCACATGGAATTTGAATTGGCATTATTAATGATGAAGCTAGAAGATAGGGGTATAAACGAGTCGAGCTGAGCTCGAGCTCAATAAAAATGGGTGTGCTCGAGCTCGAGCTCGAGCTTGAAAAATGATGCTTGAGCTTGGTTTGATAATTTTTCGAGCAGCTCAAGTTTGAGCTTGAGCTCGAACAGAAGATCGGTTCTTATTGAGTTTGACCTCAAGTTCGAGTAAGGTTGTTCGAATTTTTATGTTTGAGTTTGAGTTCGAATTCGAGTTCAAATGCGTGTTAGACCAATTTAATTCCATGGTACAATTAATAATATAAATTGATGTATGTATTCATACATAAATAATAAAAACTTCATAAAATTTGGATTACAAAGTAAAATATATAACTGCCTGTTATAAATATTTTATTATTATGGCCATTAAACTTGTGACCTTTTGTTAGCCTTTACTTATTGCATTACTTATGTTAAAGGATATGAAAGGTTGTAATCATCTCTATAAATTGAGGGTGAAGGCTTAATGAAAAGATGGTCTCATGTAATTGTGTTCTATACATTTGTGTTCTTCATCTCCCTTTTTACTTATCTATTCTATATACTCATATACATACAATCACGAAGCAGTACCGTGCAAACATCACGCGAGAACTGAGCTAGTTGATAGGCAGAATTACAACACGTTATCAGCACGAGTCTCTATCGTAATCTTCGGTGAACGGTATGCATGGTATCTTGTCTTGTGCATTTTATTCCAGAATCTACGACTTTGTTTGTTCATAGCGATCATCCATATATATATGTTTTTGAGTATGAATTAGATTCTCTTCAATCTTTGTTTATGAGGATGAGTACTATATATATTCCTTTTGATTTTATTATATATATATAATATATTATATATATATAATATATAGTATGCTATGCAACCATTGAAGTTAAATGCTCAAAGTACTTCAATTTTAAAAATTCATTTTACTGTCCTGGATGGTGCTAGGAATTCCCAAAAGGTTAGTCCTTTATTGCTTTTTCCTCTAACATAGATGAGAGCAAGTGTTCATTTCAAATACACAAATTGTGAGGTAGTTTGATCATAAAGTATTTGTGCAGAATAATTATAAGCATGCCGCATAGTGTAAAGCATTATACTGTCACTTTTTTCTCTCAAATTCACTTGTCTTGTTCTCTAAAAAATTTGTCTGTTGTTCTTTGCAGTTAATTAATTACTTGCATATATCAATTAATGTATGTTGTGCATAAGAATATTCAAATTAAATTGTACAAAGACAAACATGGATGTTGATCATGCTTATTTTGTACTTTATTGCTGCAATATGAGCATGGTATTTGAAAGGTTGCAATGCTTCAAAATGTTTTCATGTTTGTAAATGAAAAATGATGTTTTCCTTGGATGGATTCGAAAGGATATTTTGTTTTATGTCGAAAGGTTAAATACTTGAAAGGTCATTTTTATGGTCTCTTGTGTGTTTTTGAAAGGTTAATTTGTTCTTTCAGACTTTACTTTTCGACTTCATCTCTGAAAGTGTGATTTGCATCTAGAAGATGTCAAATTCCTTATTTTTGCTATGAACATGTGATATTATGAATGTATATGAGAACATATGATATATGTTTTGTAGATTACCCCTTCCATTGCCAATGTAAATTTATTGAGCTCACTTATGAATGAAGCAATTATTTAGCTTAGACTCTTGATATTGAAATATATTCGGCATCTAAAGAATTGAGCCAAGTTTTTTGTTGCTAAGTCACAGAGCACCGATGCCAGAAGTGCAAGAGCTCACAATTTTCCACACTCACCACTTGAACCACGACTTAAAAAGAGTATTGCTGAAAAAGAACCCCTTGAATTTGATGGAAGTCCCTGAAGGACTATCCCGACCAGAAGTCATCAAATGTTTTCTTTCTTCAGACCACATTTTGACTAGTTTAATCTCATAATTAATTTTGAGATTATAATGTAAGGTCAGTGATTAACTATAATTCCAGCTATGCACCAAATTAAAATAGTCCTCGAAAAGTGAAACTCTAAACAAGAAGTTTTAGAGGAATATTTAATTGAAAAGACATTGCCAACTTTTCATCAAAGTAATTTTGTACTCCAAGTAGCAGTATATGATAGCAATTATGAGAAACAATTTTTATGCTGATTTTTAGCACCCCTTTGTGGCTAAGAAACGCAACCATTTGTTGATGAAAGAATCTTAATGCAAGTATGGTTTCCGCACTGGTGCCTGAAAAGCACATAATGTTGCCCGGTTGAGTAACTTTATAAGGGGTTTGCGGTCGAGATTATGACTAGTGTGGTATATTTGAGCTCAAAATAATAAAGAACAAAATGATCAATTAATTAAGGACGACCATTCGTCGAAGCAAAATTCTAGCCAGAAGCAAGGTTTGCTAACAATGTGGGTCCGAGGGCACTGATCCCTACGTGCCACACACCAAAGCATTGTCATCGGAGATGATCATCTTGATGATTCTAGCTAATTTGCCTGAAGCAAATTTTGCGATAATATGAAATAATGAAATGATGAGGTATTGATGAAGAAATGATTGGTGTCATGATAATTGTTTTGAACAATGCATGAAAATATATTCATGGCCGAAAAAAGTTCAGTTCATGCCTGAAGCATGAAGTTCCGAGTAGTTAAGCTCATCTTGAAGCATCCGAGAAGTTAGCTTATATTGGAAGCATCCGAGAAGTTAGTTTATGCCTGAAGCATCCCGAAAAGTTAATTCATGACCGCAATATTCGAAAAGTTAAGTTATTTTTGACGCAAATTATTATGAGGGCAAAGTGATTTTACTTGCTGATTTTACTACTCGGAATTAACTATTGAAATGTACTATTCGGGAAGTTTACTTCCCAGAGTTACTTCTCTTAATTTGCATGCTTATTTACTCAATTTTATTCTCATGCATGCAACATGACTCGTATGCAAATTGTCTGGTTGCCAATTCAAAATTAATTTATTATTTGTTCCCATAAATCCTATTATCAATCCCAGAAGGATTGCTATTATCAACGATCTTTTGCTTATGTCATACATGATATGAATGATTTATATGTATAATTTGAAAGATAGAGAAAATGATATCAATAATCAGTTTGCCCGAAAGCAAACGAGGAAATGAATTATTTCATTTCAGTTTGCCCGAAGACAAATGTGGGAGGTGAATTATATCATGTGAATTTGCACGAAGCAATTCTCAAACCAGTGAGTGAACTAATGTAAAGTTGAGGATAAGGATTTTTGAGAGATCTTGAAGTCTATTTATTTGGGATTATTTATTTTGACAAGTTTTCACAGCTTCCCTATGATTGTTTGTACCTTATAATATCATTTGATATGTATGCTTTCATATCTGATTATATATTTTCTTTGTTTGGGAATCAGTTTTATATGTTATTGTGGTTATCACAATCTGACTTACTGCATATCATAATTATTTCCCCCTAGAACCTAGTACGTGGTATAAAACCAAAGCATTTCCCATCTGCGTTTTATTCACAGTGTGCCAGTCTTTTTCCTATATCACCACCATAGCATACCTTTTGTGGCATGTTATATGTTGATTAATAAGCCTAAGCTGACTGCCAGTTTATGAAGATCATTTCACGGCATTAGGGGAATAAGACTCAAATTTAATAGAATGCCGAGAAATTCTATGGATGTTTGATCTTCAATATTTTAATCCATGTACTAGGTAGACTGAACTAGAAGTTCAGAAGAAGTAAACTGAACTAGAAGTTCAGTAGATAATTAATCTTGCAATATATATACTCCATAAAAAGAGTGACTAGGTCCTATATATTTTCCCCAACTTGGACCATATATATCTACCAATGCTCCTTGACGCCAGAAGCGTGGAGACATGTTGGTATAATCCGCGGAAAGCTAAATCTAGTAGAAAATGGTGTCACTCTTGAAATCGCTTAAAGAAGTATGTCCTGGATATTCGTCCAGAAGACTTCGTCGAAGGCGAAAACCCCAGTAAAATTTATAGGTGCACCCCAAAATCAATAATACTGGGGATGCGGAACGACCAGATAAATATCTTTGGGAAATGTCTAGAGTCTGGTTGAATTAGAAATGCCATTATTTTATATAGTATGGGAGAATTTTTGAAAAATGTTTATAGTTGTCGACAACAAATTGCCTTTATAAATTGCTCTCGTTTATGAGAATCGGATCCAGGCCTAGGCACCAGTTGTGCATTTTTTTATGTATAAGGAGCAATTAAGGCAAATACAGCTCAGCTCGCTAAAACTGTATTCTCTTTATAACCGGTACACCATTTAATGTTAACCATGTAGGTTACAAATGGTGTTTGTACGAAAGAGAAATACAAATAATGGTGGTATGATATAAAGCGAGACTGGTAGCTTAAGGGTTTACGCAGAGACCCTGAATTGAATTTAATCAAATGTTCTCTCCCATAACAGATGGCATTACGTTCCGCTAATTACATTATTGCTAGTGAAATATGAATTTAGATATGCAGTTTGATGAACGTCATGACCGTAAATTTACTGGTATCTAGTACGCTAATATTATTTGTAAATCCCCGATGGATCAACATTTTTGGAATGCGAAAAGTGAAAATCGCAACCGTGTATCATATAAATTACATAAAGTCTTTGTAAGAATTGAATATTATTAACTGAGTGTTTTTTCCTCCTGAAGAAGGAATGCCATATTGAATGATTTGAGTTGGATTTGGTGGTTATTTTTTCCTCCCGAAGAAAGGTTGCCAAATTATTGTAACCATTATGGTTGTTCGTTAAAAGGATTGCTATGGAGTTTATTTTTGTTTATTACATAGCGATATTGATGGGTTTAAATATTGAACCCAATAGAGAGCTTTGGTGGATACAGTTCATGCCGAAAGACAGAGTTTTGGAAATAAAAGACTTTGGAAACCAAGATTGTCCGACCCTGAAAGATCGAGCTTCTTCCTTTGAGAAGTTTTATAACACCAGTTTAGCCTATTTTGAAAAATGGGTTTTTGAAAGATGTTTTTTATGATAAGTACCTTTTTACCTTTATCACACCTAAACTGTTTGTCAATAATCTCTTTCTGTGTAGATAGGGACCATTGTAGACTCGAAAAGATGCTAATGAGGATTTTTGGGAAACTAGAAGTCATTATCGTTGTTTATTAGGAGCACTATGTAATGGAACTAGAAGGTTCCCATTAATCGCATCCAGCCTGATATTTTGAATTGCCCCGAATGGAAAATGCTAGCAACTATTTAAGGTCCCCCTACAAATTGAAAATTGGGAAATGGTAATTACATATCCTCCGCACACCTTTTCCGAGGTACAAATTTTTTGGACGTTTGGGAAACTCATAATGTGGTTTTTGAATAGGCCACTTGGCACTGGTTCTTTTATTTCTGATCCTACGGGGGATGATGCCAGTCAAAACTGGTTATGTTATATTTACCTCAAATGTCCCATTGTGGACAAAAAAATTGTGTTGACAAAGCAAGTATAGTTTTGTTAGGGAACCTTACCAAAACATGGTTGCCACCTAAGGTTCTTTTCCCTACACCACATGACAATTCTAGAAGATTGTAAAAATTCTTGGTTGAGAAATGTTTTGCCCACTTGAAATCTTGCAGATATGTTTCAACTAAGTTCTGGCTAAACATCCCTTTTGAAGTAATATGTTTAATAAAATGAGATGCGTAGGCTTGGAGATTGGTTTATCTTCAGGGGGGGGAGCATCCAAACCCCAAGAGTGCCAAATGGGACATCCCTAAAGGAATTTTGTTCTTGAAGATTAGCTACGAAAGCATATGGTTGTTACTCTTTTTCCCTTAGCTAAAGTTTTTCCCAATTTAGGGTTTTTCTAAGCAAAAGGTTGTAATGAGGCAACGATGTTGGGGTGGCCTGAGTGGATAGGCATGAAGACTTCTTGACTCTTTGAAGAATATGCCTGAGGCTTATGGGTTGGTTACTCTTTTTCCCTTGACTTAAGTTTTTTTTCCCACTGGGTTTTTCTTTTAGGCCTAAGGGTTTTTTCAAATGAAGTGCAACCCGGTGGCAACACATGGATCAAATACTTTCGTGTACCTCTTTTCCTCGTCCTTGTTTTTTCACCGGGTTTTTCCTAGCGAGGGTGTTTTAACGAGGCATGATATATTTTCAATGGCAAGGGGGAAGTGTTTATAAATTTAGTTATTAATGGCCATTAACTTTTGTGACCTTTTTGTTACTTTATTATTGCATTAATTATGTAAAGGATATGAAAGGTTTGTAAATCAAATCTCTATAAATTGGGGTGAAGGCTTATGAAAAGATGGTTCATGTAATTGTTGTTTCCTCCATCTTTTACTTATTATTTCTATATGCTCATTATACATACCAATCACCGACAGTTACCGGCCAAAACATCACGCGAGAACTGAGGCCTAGTGAATAAGGAGAGATTACAAACTTGCCCAACATTCTTCCACTTATTCAAATGTCTTCCATCCAAATATTTGAACAATTTGTAAAGCGCAGCGACCCCCGAAAACTGAAGTTGTAACACAAACAATCTGTAAAACGTAGTCGGGCCAAACAAACCCTAAATCTGCGAGGGCACTTCTCAATTTGGAGAACTTGCCTAAATTCCATAAAAGCTCAATATTTAGGTAAACTGTTTTGGAAACTGAGAATTAACACATAGAATGATCTTTCCTACCAAACCTATTGAAAACTTAAACAATGTACTACTTCCTTAGGGGATTTAAGTATCCAATTTCTCAAAGCTCTCGTCTCACAATTAGTTCTTGAAAAGCTTTTGAGTTCCTACAATAAAGGCAAATCCTTTAATTTATAGTAAGGTATCCTAACATATTTTTCTGTGAATAACAAAGCTTTTCTAATTAAAACCCTAGAAACTTGAAAACCTCAAATAACAATTCCCCCTCTTTAGAACTAGTTTCTCATTAGCTATTCTCTTCTGAATTGAATCTTTTTATGGAAACTTGGAATTTTTTTACACAACTTTTTGAAAAACATTTGAGTCAACAGAATATAAAAACCAGAGGTTCCAATATACCTGCCATGTTTTTAAGGAAGTGGGATAAGAAGCAACCAAATGGTGCCCATATTACATCCTTATGGTGGAAGCCTAGAAGGATTACTTTGTCAACATGGAGTTTGAATTGGCATTATTAATTGGTTGGGAGCCCCGGAAGTAAGTAAAGATTATAGGAGCCGTAGGATGATAAGTTTTTCTAAGGTTAAACGTTTATAAAACTCAGCAGCAATTAGTGTGAAGATTAAATGTTTTAATAGTGATAGATCTTTATGCGCACTAAATTTTGACTTAATCTTTTGTCACTGAATTACCGTAATTTACATATCTCACCATGCTTCTATCCGACCCAAGTTGAGTCTTTGGGGGGGTGAGATTTAACCATTTTGGGGGAAAAAAATTAACCAATTTTTAAAAAACGTCTCAACGACAAATAGGGGTCCCACAAGGTTGTGGTGAAACTACCAGTCCAAAACTACGTCCCGTTTTATTATAATTAATTATTTTAAAATTCCATTATCCACACATAAAATAAACCATTATAGAAATATCAATATATTTAAAATTAGAAATAATGTATTATATATTAAATAATGTATTAAATATAATGCCATTGTCCATTTGACGGTATGGTCGCAAGTTACGTAAAATATAGATGAAATGCAGAAATAA
>VALG01017175.1:0-15294 GCA_009835305.1 Ipomoea purpurea
TAAAATTCCCAAGGAAGACAATTAACTACCATGATTTCCTGTAAAAGAGTATGGTGAAGCCCTATAAAAGATTATTCTGATTTTGAAAGTGGAAATCGAATAATTTTGCTTTTTTCCTCAGTTTTAGGTTTTGTGTGAATAATAGCCTCATCTTTAGAATCTTACTTATTGCCTGAACTTTATAGACAGGATTTGAGGATTTCTTTAAATGGAAATAACACGAAATAACACACTAATGCCCTTTTCCTTCACTTTGCTCTCTTACTTTACATCTTTGTCCTTCTAGTCAACCTTTCCTCTCATCCTACAACCACAATGCTCGTCTTTGCACTCTAAGAACTAAATGAAAATTTAGCCTTGCATCCATATCTGTGGTATTTTTCCTGATAACTTCAAAATACTATAGGAGTTTTCTCTTTTGGGCACAGTAAATCTTGTTAAACAAGAAATGAAAATGAAAAGTCCCAAGGACACATTTTAGTGCCTATTGTTGTTGGGGTTCCTGTGTAGACACCTGTCTTTGCATTACATTTTGTGAAAAAGAGAAAGTTATGCTTCCCATAGCTCTTTGTGCAATTTCGTTTACTGGATTTATTGTGAATTCAGTTAACTTATTCAGGCAGGAATATTGCTGACAACTTATCAAGATCTTCATTGTCATCTCTTTGACTTGAGCGTAGTTTGGCCACTTAAACACTTTTCTCATTTTTCAATTCCAGTGAAGGTGTTTGATTTGCAATTGTGTACTTGGTCAACTTTGAAGACATATGGAAAGCCACCGGTATGCTTGTTTATCTCATGAAAATTCTGTTCTCTTTTCTATTTTATGAGTAAACTTTTCCAGTATTTCACTTGACAGTTTTTTCACAATATTTTTGAATGATTTCAACTTATTTCCAGTAAT
This sequence comes from Ipomoea purpurea, assembly GCA_009835305.1. Lineage (NCBI taxonomy): Eukaryota > Viridiplantae > Streptophyta > Magnoliopsida > Solanales > Convolvulaceae > Ipomoea > Ipomoea purpurea. Next base: position 905 of record VALG01017175.1, read on the forward strand.
TTAAAAGGTGCTTTTAGATAAAGAACACTATAAATGAAGATTGAAGGATTTAGTTTTAATTGGGAGTTTCAATTTCAATGTGCTTTTGCATTTCATGAAATTAAAGATTTTTTGTATTAGTGATCTAGCATTGTCATTTCCTCTGTTTCTATCTCTGTCAAAGAAGTTTTGGCTGTTGTGCAGGTCTGGTTGGAATAACTGAATTACTATGCATAGCACTAGCAAGTAAATTTTGTGCTTGATCTTGTAGGTTTCTCGTGGAGGTCATTCAGTCACCCTTGTAGGGACAAGCTTAGTAGTATTTGGTGGGCAAGATGCAAAAAGATCACTCTTGAATGACCTGCATATTCTGGACTTGGAACCATGACCTGGGATGAAATGAATATGCTGTATGACACTTGAAAATTTCAGAAGCATGTTTACTTTCCCTTCAGTTTCTTGCTCATCTTGACATATCGAAGACTATTGGAATGTAGGAAGTAATTGCACAGAAAGTTGGAAAATCTCATTCCCATCTAGTCTAAGATTTGTGTATGCTTATTTGATAACATTAGAATTTGGTGCTATTTCCGTTTTATTGTAGTGGTTGTCCTCACCATTTAGGTGTTTCTTTCTAGTTAAAGGTGATATTTTCAAATATGCTTTCGTTTTCAATCAAGATCTTAAGCTTGCATGCTCTTGGCTGTGGTTGAAATCCTGTGGATTTACATGTAACTGAATAGTCGAACTTGTATTATTACATATATGCAACTGCATTTATTTGGTTTAACTTTTCCTTTGCATAGGGGTCTGCCTCCTTCTCCAAGAGCTGATCACGCTGCAGCAGTGCATGCTGAGCGTTACCTTCTTATTTTTGGTGGGGGCTCTCTACTGCTTGCTTCAATGATCTACATGTCCTTGATTTGCAAACCGTGAGACATTGAATTCAATTTTTGTATTTATTAGTTGCCTCAAAAGGTTCTGGTTTATAAGTGCCATCCATTTGAGTATGTAGATGGAGTGGTCAAGGCCTACTCAACAAGGTGAGATACCAAGTGCAAGAGCTGGCCATGCTGGTGCAACTGTTGGAGAGAATTGTTTATTGTCGGGGGAGGCAACAATAAAAGTGGTAAGGATTTGTGCCTTCCAATGTTTATCTGCTTTTTTCCTTATAGAACTTAGTAGCTGAAGCTATTAATTATAACCAAGCTAATTTGTTTTAGTGGTGGTTATCCCAACAATTCATCAAGATGTGGTTTCTGTTTGGATTTTGAGATTGCTGAGTGACTTTTGTTGTAAGATGCCTCTTATTTGCACATGATTTGTGCTCACTTGGCATCAAAATTTGTTGTGTGTGTGTGTGTGTCCTTTTGCAGGAGTCTCTGAAATGGTTGTCCTGAACATGTCTGCATTGGTGTGGTCTGTTGTAACTTCTGTTCAAGGTCATGTTCCTCTTGCCTGTGAGGTATGTTGGTTTTTTTTTTTTTTTTTTTTTTTTTTTTTTTTTTTTTTTGTTTTTTATAAGGTTATTCATTATAATTGTATATACTTTACATTTATTTAATCACTTGAAATTATAGAGTAGTCTTAATTTTTTTAATTTTTTTTTTTTAAATTTCCAAATCATGAAAGTAAAATGCTTAAATGCTCCTTCTGATTTGATTTTGATTGTTCCATTTTATTCGGGCATCAACATCAAAATAGATATGGATATTTTATTTCTTTATGGAGAAATTGCATTGGAAGTCAAACTTTCACTATCCTTCACTTTTGAGCTTTAAGTGGATTGGTAATTTGGTATAAAGGTGGATGTATTTATTTTTAATTTATACTCCGTAAAAGAATTCAAGAACAAACAGGAAGCACCTTAATATTTTTCTATTAGGAAATATAAAATTTTCTAATGACCAAATGGGGAAGACTGATAAACTGGGACAATGTCAATGTTTAATTAGATCCTAGTGCCAATTGCTTTCTCGGATAACTGAAACAGTGCTGTTTTCTCTTGGAATGATTAATATCCCAGGTTATATTGGAGTGTTTCTTTGCTGTCTTGTTGTATTTTTTTGTGTAGTAGCTCCTTTATCTTTAGTGTATTGTTTGATAATCTTAGGCTAATACAAACTCGATGTTAAATGTTTATGATGAGCAGATATTTGGCTATGATGTTTAAGAATGAGACTTTGCTTTATTTACAAAACCAATATTCTTTCTAACAGGGCTTGAGTCTGGCCCTAAGTTCCTATAATGGTGAAGATGTTCTGGTCTCGTTCGGTGGATATAATGGCCAGTATAGCAATGAGGTTAGGCTGGATTATTATTATTATTATTAATTATTATTATTATTGTTATTATTATTATTATTATTATTATTATTATTATTATTATTATTATTATTATTATTTCTCCACGGCCTTGCTCTATTCACCTTTCTTCTGATTTGAACTTTATCCATTATTTCAAGGTCAATTTACTCAAACCAAGTCACAAATCTACCTTGCAATCAAAGATGATAGAGACTCCAGTTCCTGATAGTGTTTCTGCTGTGCATAATGCTACAAATCCAACCAGAGATTTGGAGTCAGAACTTGGAACAGGACAAGATGGAAAAATTAGGGAATTTGCTATGGACAATGTCGATTCAGAGCCAATGGTACTGTGATTAAAAAAACACTTTGTTAGTATGGGTTTTGTTACTAATTACAAACGTAATTTCTTCTTTATTTTTGGAGCAATAGTATATTGGATTGAGGAACAGCCCATATATCATGTCATAAATAATCTTCTGTAGGCTGTAGCTGCTGGTTGTGGAAGAATTTCTCTTAACCTCATTTTTAATTTCATTCTTTCATTCGGTTCTAGTTGGAATATTCTTTACTTAAGAATTCTCAATAGATTTATGATGTTCTACAATTGATATTTGATACCCTATGATTTATTATATTTGAAGCTCTGGCCACATTATGTATGAAATTACAGATTACACTTTTTGTTTCTAACTCCTTTCTCTCACCATCCCTGCATTCTACAGGTGAATAAAGTCGATGAAACAAGTGAACATCTTATATCAACCCTGAAGGCGGAAAAGGAGGAGTTGGAATCATCTCTCAACAAAGAAAAATTGCAGACTCTCCAGCTTAAGCAAGATTTAACAGATGCAGAGACTCGCAACAGAGACCTATACAAAGTAACTTTTGCTACTATTTCTTTTCTACTGAATTTAAGTAATTAAACTCGGTTCTGTTCCAATATTTAAAGCACAAATAGTTTCTGCATATTATGCCAAAAGGATCCTGTCTAACTGTGGCCTCCAAAATCTCTAGAGCTGTGGATTGTATGCCTTCCATGTTACAGGAAGCCTTCCATGTTACAGGAAGAAGCTGCATGTGGTTAATAGACTAGGTTTTTTTTTTTTTTTTTTTAAGTAATTAAAATTTTCAAGATACTACTGTCACTAAACCTTGAAGTAAATTATTTTAAATCATAAAATTATTTGCGTATATAGGAACTCCAAGCTGTACGCAGTCAACTTGCGGCTGAACAGTCAGATGCTTCAAACTTGAGGTACATACAAATTTTATTTATTTATTATTTATTTTTTAAGTTTACTTGTTTTGCCTATGCATTATTATGTGAATATTAAATTATGATATTATGTTAGGAGATCAAGAGATAATTTAGAAAATATTTGTATCACACAATAACATTTTTAAATTTGATGGGCACTGTACTCCTAGCTCCCCCTTCGCCGTACATGCTGACCTGCGCGAGTGTGTATACATGTACATTATATACACACTGTTTTACTTTGGTGTTTGTTTGTACACTACATCAATGGAACCTGTGTGGAATTTGCCAATTAATATTTAATTTAATGAAGAGTCCAAGGCTCCAAGCAAAAGTTAAGATCTGCCCCTTAATTGAGTATCTTATCCATTGAGGCTCTTTGTTGGGTATTTTCTTTGAAAATTTTTTGGGCAGGGTGGGGGTGGGGTGGGAAAGTGGGTTCCAATGGACTGAACGGAGTATATTTTCCTCAGAGTGGAAGTCAATATGCCTATTTCTATTCATTCAGAAAAAAGACTAGCTGAACTCTTAAAAGGTTTGGCTTTGTTTATATAATATCGTATTTGCATTACAGTTGATGTGCAGAGCTACGACAGAAGCTACAGACTATGGATACCTTAAAAAAGGAACTCGAACTCCTCCAGAGACAAAAGGCCGCTTCTGAGCAAGCTGCCTTAAGCTCAAAGCATAGGCAGGGCTCTGGCGTGTATGGGGCTGGCTAGCCGGAACTCCTGGTCAAACAACTGATGATGATGATGCTTGAGAGAGATACGGAGTATAACCCTGATATAGTGATTGCCAGATTACAGTTCATTTTTTTTCTCCTTAATTATTTTTGTTTTTTATAGTTCTTTTAAGAAATAGAACAATAAGAAAAAAAAAATATAAATCAGTACTTGTTTAGGAAGACGGATGGAAACATAGTGAATTTCTTCGTCAAACATCAAATATTAGTTGTGTAATTACGAGTGCCTGTAATCTGTAAGTGCTGCATGATTTTTTGGCAATAACTCAATAGTGCCAATGAAAATATAGAGGATGCTTCATCATTTATAGGAAAAAAGAAAAAGAATAATTATTGTGGTCAATATTCTTGTGTCAGGAATGGATCGTTAGCATTGATATTTAATACAATGGAAAATGTTTTCTGCAAAGAACGAGCCAGTGCCAATTTGTCACTATTGTATATTTGTATTCGACTTCTAATCACGCCTAAATAATGCTTAAACTCACTCTACTATTCCTATTCTTTTACCCTCCTATTAAGGAAGCAATCGTTATATCGTGCACCAGGATGTGACGGAGTTTATGTGTATTCTATTATACAATTATATACATTTTATTATACAATTATGTATATTCTATTATATAATTATGTATATTCGAAACATGAGATTTTTTTAAAAGTTTGTGTATTATGTTAAGAGTGTGTATTATCATTTTAAAAAAGATTATGTGTATTATGTTAGGAGTTTATGTACATTCTATTACAATTATGTACATTCGAAACATGATTTTTTTTTTTTTTTTTTTTAAAGTTAACCGCAGACAAAGGAAACAATTTTTTTTTTAAAAAAAATACAAAAGACGTCGTTTTGGGTTAGAGTGCACAATGTATTGTGCACCCTGGTGCACGATATAATTTGCATTAAGGAAGGGTATTATTGATACTTTCTCCTTTCTAAAAACTAAAATTTGTGTAGTTAATAGGAGAATTTGATTGGCCTTGGGACATCTTCAATGCAGAAAAAAAGAGGGGAGAAAGAAGGGGAGAAGGGATGGATGGGGGGAGGGAGGAAACAATTTATGGAGAGATTGTTAAATTTATTTTTAAACTTGACCACAGGAATTCTGAGTTAAACTTATTTTTAATTGTTTTAGTTAGTATTTAATATTTTATATTGGTTTTCATATGTTACTTTGTTTCCTTGGAGGCTTATCAGTACTTGGGGAAACGTAAAGGGGTGGTTCATGGTAATTGGAAGTGGAAATATTAAACGGCCATGGCTGTCGACAACGGTTGCTTGTATTAAAAATTTAAATAAAAAAGTAATTTATTTTTGAAAAATAAAAAGTAAAATATTTAAAAATACAAATTTAAAAAAGAGACAACGTGTCAACATGTGAAGTACCAATATGCCAAACAGTTTAATATAGGACTCAATTGAACATTTGAATGGATTTAGAAGGCTTGAATGGAGCTTTATTTTATTTATTTATTTATTTATTTATTTTTTTTTATTTTTTTACACTTAAGGGGCTCAATTGCATTATGAGTTAGGGGACCAATTTAACTCTTTTTTTTTTTTTTTCTATAATTTATAATGTATTTTATTGTAAAATAAGATAAATTGATAACTTTTTTTAATTTAAAAAAAAAAATCAGGTTAACATAATATTATGTGTCTAATTTTGCATAATAATCTCCCTCAGCCTGCTGGACCAACGTCACGTCCTCATCAATTTTGATCTAGAACTCGACTTCCAACGCTGCTGGCTCCGGAAATCTTGGTCGATCAAATGCTTCATCATGCGCATCTTCAAATGGTCACCGGACTTCCACCCAGACGTGGAATCACCCATTATTCCCGTTTGGATCGCATTCGAAGGGCTCTCGGCCCATCTACAAGATAAGCGGGCGATCTACTCAATCGCCAACCTGATTGGATCCCGTTGAAGGTTGACACCTCCACTCTTTTGCACAACCGGCCATCAATGGCCCGTGTCTGTGTTGAACTGAATGTAAGCAATGATCTCCCACACCAAGTCTGGATTACAAATGGATCCTATGGAGGATTTGCCCAGAAAATCACCTACGAATACATCCTGCCCTACTGCTCGCGATGTCGAAAGTTTGGCCATCTCTCTCCCAACTGTCGGAGCACTCAAGGCGACAACCTCCATCAAGAACACCACCGGGAGACTCCAAAAGATCTCCCTCAGGAAGCTCCGCCGCTCCCCTGGCAACTAATGGTTGTCCCTCCCAGAAAAAGATGGTGCCCAATTGAGAATTACCAGGACAGATCTCAGGGCGATGGCCCCGCCCAGCCGAATGAACCATCATCGCTCGATTCAGAGAGTTCAGTTTTGCCTGTGCCCATCCTAGAAAAAATCACTTCTCTAAGGCCGGTCCTCATCGATGACCAGTGCCTCCGACAATCATCCCGTTCTGACTCCTAGCCAGGACACCTTTCGGAGGGGGATGAGGTGCAAAACGACCAAAGCTTCTCCCAAGCATTGCTTGCTTCATGGAAAGAAGCCGGTAAGATCTTTGCATCCAAATTATGAAGCTCACGTCCAGATGACTTTGTTACTATAACCAAGAAAAAGAGTCGGCCTAGGAAAGATCACTCTTCGAATGTCCCCTCCGTGACTACCCGTCTTGCTGCGGGTAAAATCACTTGTGTTTCTTTCTCTCACCGTCTCAAATGAATCTGCTCACCTGGAACGTCAGGGGCCTGCTATCATCCCATCGCAAGCTCAAACAACTCCTTTGTCGTGAGAACATTCAATTGGTTACAATAATTGAGCATTTTTTTTTAACCTTCTACTCGGTTTAACGATTTCATCCAAGACTTCAACTTTGATAACAGTTTTGCCTCTGTGGACTCGAAAATCTGGCTACTTTGGAAGGACTCATTCCAAATCAACATAGACTATGCGTGTGAGCAGTTTATTTCTTGCTCTGTTTGCTATGCTCCTTGGCAATTCTCCTTTGGCTACGCAGCGGTCTACGCGAGACACACTAGATCGGAACGAGCATAACTCTAGACGCAGCTCACCACGTTCCTAAATGTCAGTAGACCAATCCTTTTGGGACGGGACTTCAATGTGATCTTGAGCATTTCTGAGTATCGGGGCAATGCCTTCTCGGAGCAAGGTAGTATTTCTGACTTTTCTCATTTCATATATGACAATGCGCTCCTCGATCTTCCAAAAATTGGGGGGCAATACACATGGCATGGGATGGCTATACAGGGGCAGTTTGGAAGAGGTTAGACCGCTACTTGATGAATCCATCTCTACGAGACTCTTTCACAACTATTCAGATTTCTATGCTGGCCCGAACGTCATCAGACCACTCTTCGCTTCTCTTAAATGAGACCAATTCCGCAAGGACTGTTCCTAAACAATTCCGCTTTCAGAATGTGTGGAAGTCTCATCCTGGGTTTATAGAGATTGTGTGGACTAATTGTGCTTTGCAAGCACATCGTGGTGGCATGCGCGAACTGGCTTTCAAGTTAAAGCGCCTAAAGCAGGCTCTTTGTTCTTGGAACAAAGACTGCTTTGGCAACGTTTTTGATCGCATTAGAATTTTGGAAATGCATCGCAGAGGCAGAAGGAGCTTTTAATATCACCCCCCTTTCCTGACAATCAGGCTGCGCTGCAAAAGCTCCGGGCTGATCTCCTTCTTGCTCTCAAATAGAAGAAACGTTTTGGAAACAGAAAGCTCGGATGAAGTGGTTGCAAGATGCAAACACCCATTTTTTCCATGCTGTGATTATGGACAGCCATCGAAGACAAACAATTTGCGCCATTAAGGACATCTCCAGCATTCTTACGACTTCACCCGAGGCCATACACAGGAGGTTGTTACCTTCTTTTCCAGCCTTTTTCACGATAGAGGATTGCCCGGGAATGGACCCCCTTATACTTTGCCTTCCACCGAGCTTGGGTGATTCAGACATAACTGTTTTGTCATTGCCGGTCACGAGGGAGGAACTCAAAGAAGCAGTCTGAAACCTTGATCCTGATAGTGCAGCTGGTCCAAATGGCTTCTCGGGGTCTTTTTCAGGTACTGTTGGGACATTGTTCACGAAGATATCTATCAAGCGGCTTTGGATTTTTTTGCTAGTGTCTCGGTCCCTCGCGCTATGACCAGTGCTCAAATTGTATTGATTCCCAAGAAACCTAATCCAGACACGTTTGCAGACTTCATGCCCATCTGTCTCTACACCTTCATCAGTAAGGTTTTTATGAGGATTCTTGCTACTCGGCTGAGCCAATTCTGCCTAAGTTAATCTCAAGAGAGCAGGCGGGTTCATTCAAGGTTGCAACATACAGGATAATGTGCTGTTGGCTTTTGAGTTATTGCAGTATATTGACAAGAGGTGTCACAGACTCATAGTTCAAATGTTGTGGTTAAGCTCGACATGATGAAAACCTTTGACCGGGCCTCTTGGCCTTTTCTCCGTGCGGCTCTCTCCAGACTTGGCTTCCCTTTTGCTTTTATTAATATGGTCATGAATAACCTAGACACAACGAGGTTGTAGGTTATAATCAATGGGGTAAGTTGTGGTTTCTTCCAGCCGTCCAGAGGTGTAAAGCAAGGCGATCCGCTATCCCCGCTCCTATTCATCCTTGTTTCAGAAGCTTTGTCCCGCTCCCTCGTGCTAAAAATGGGCACGGGACTACTGTCCCCTTACTCTTCAGGGTTGCATTGCCTAACAATCTCTCATTTGGCGTTCGCAGACGATATTCTCATCTTCGTTAATGGTTCCTCGAGCTCCCTAAAAGCCTTGACGGAGGTTTTGAAACATTATCAGGACGGGTCTGGCCAGAAAATAAATTATGCGAAAAGTTTTTTTTTATAACTTCCAAACATTGCACCAGTCAGAGGATGTCGGTAATGTCGCGCATTCTAAGCATGCAACGATCCAATCTGCCCTTCAAATATCTGGGGGTGAACTTGTTTAAAGGGCGAAACAGATTGTGCTACTACCAACACTTGCTGGAAAGGGTTGACGGGAACTTGTGGGATGGCAATGAAAATTGCTTTCTCCGGGGGGTCGACTTACGCTCATTAAACATGTACTAACTATGATACCCTTGTATAGAATGACTTCTTTGTTGCTCCCTCGACAGGTGGAAAAGGCTTTTGGAGTCCAGGTTTGCCAGGTTTTTTTGAGGCACAATTGATGGCAAACCAAAAAGACACTGGGCAGCGTGGGGAGTAGTGTGCCTGCGACGGGCGAAGGCGGTCTGTGGGTTCGCGACCTAGCGAAAATTTAGCAAGCTTGCTCCGCTAAACTTTACTTTAGCTTCTTGCAAGGTGACTCATTGTGGAGCAATTTCATGCGAGCCCGATACACGGACGATGTAGCCAGAGCCTCAGACTTGCTAACGTGGAAGCGTATGCGGTGCTTGATGGCCTTTGTTGAGGACAACGTGGCTGAAAACTCCGATGTTGTTGTGTGGGCTCCTTCTCATTACGATAATTTCACCTTCTCCTCAAATTTTGACTTGCTTCGGCTGAGGAAGGGTTGTAGCTTGTCTTCTGCCAACATTTGGGGGAAGGGCTTTCCATCCAAAATATCGGTATTCATGTGGAGGCTTATGAGAAGGCATCTACCGTTTCCGGATGTCATTGAGCAGTTTGGTTTCTGCGTGCCATCTATTTGCCTGTTTTGTGTTGCTGCAGGTGCAAGTATTGAACATTGCCTCCTTGAGTGTAGTGCTGCTCTAATTGTTTGGAATCACTTCGCTGGGATATCTGGTTTGTCTCTGAACAATGTAGCTCTGTCCGTGCTGCATGCCCATACATGGTGGATTTTGGCTACTCTGGGCTCTGTGGCTGGGAGTTTCATTTGCTTGCTGCCATGCTTGGTACTATGTTTTTTTATGGGTCTCGTATAACGAATGCATCTACAATGGCTCCACATTTTCACCTTCGGGTGTTATTTAGAGAGTCAGTCGTGAATCCTTACTCATCTCCCTCGCCAGTCCTCCCCGCCACATGAGTGCTTCAGACAATTTCCTCCTCTCTGCAGGTTTGGTGGCCAACTGTGCTGCTCCGCCAAGGATGACTATGAAATGAATCAAGTGGGTAGCGTCGCCATTTGGAGATTAAAACTCAACACAGACGCTCTTTTTATGGTAGATAGCGCAGCAAGAGGAGCATGCCTCAAAGACTCCAGGGGGTTGCTAGTTGCTAGCCTTTGTTTTAGACTGGAGGCCACTTCGGCTCTTGAGGCCGAAGCTCTAGCTTTGCAGCTTGCTCTCTAATGGTGTGATTCCATGGTTTTGAGGCCTCCTTCATAGAAGTCGACTCACTTGAGCTCGCTCGTATTGCTGACACGACACTGGCGAGGATTCCATGGAAAATCAAAGAAGCGGTTTTCTACTCGTTCCTACCTCTCATCATGGGGCTCCTCGTTAAGGCATGTGTATCGGGAGGCCAACCAAGTGGCCGATGCGCTTGCGACAGAGTGTCGTGTCGCTTCCTACCCAGCGATTTTTTGCTCTTTTAATTCTTTGCCTGCCAAAGTCAAGGTGGCTCTTTTGTATGATTTCAGGGGCTTTGCAACCCATCGGGCTATTCGCCTTTAATAAATGGCCGTTTGCTTAAAAAAAAACTAAAATTCAAGCAGCTTTTTTTATTAGTGTTTTTTGAGTCATTTTATTTGTAATAAGCTATCAACTAACAACGTAACTAATTTACCAAACATTTTTTTACAATTAACTAATGCTATTAACTAGTCAAATTCATTAACCCAATGAATTACCCGCTATTTACCAAACACTTAGTATAACGTGTTGGTGTTTAACTACCATGTGTGAATAGACAAAAAAAAAAAGTTTGGAATATAATGAAAGCATTATATACTATATAACAAAACTAGAATTCATGTCTCTAGACTTTATCATCTAGTTAGGGAATGGGAATCTAAAAAAGAACGGTGCTATGCAAAAGCAATAGTATCCTTTGGATATTAAAATAAAAATTATATTTATGAGAGTATACAATTTTTTTGAACTTCAATAACATTTCTATAAATTTATAATTTTATGTTTTTCTTAAAAGAAAATTGTAAAATAGTAGAGGCCAGTAGGGATGACAATAGGACGGAGGTGGGGGATTACCCGAAATCCCACCCCACTCTTCATATCCGCACCCGCACCCGCGCGGGTAATAAAATTCATTTCCATATCCGCCCCCATGGGGATTTTGCGGGTGCGGGAAATACTCATGGCGATTTTGCATGTAACCTTAGTCTCATTAATAATATGAAACTTACATCTAATAAAAATTTATTACTGCAATTTATAATATTAGTGTATCAAAACTTCACCAAATAACTAACAACTTGAATATTACATTTGCTTCCAATTTCAACATTAGTGTATAAAATCTTAGCCACTTGCACCAAAAAATAATTAAAGTTAATATTAGTGAGTTAGGACTTTCCCTTACTACCCAAAAATCTATATAATACTTCAAGTTTAATGCTCCAAATCTTCATGAATTATATTAGTGCTTCAAATCCTCGACTTAGTACAAAAAAGTAATTATAGACTTCACTAGTTTGATACACTGAACATAAAATATAATAACACATAAATAAATAAATAAATAAATATTATATAATATATATAGTATATATATATTATATTATATATATATAATATATATATATATATATATATATATATATATATATTGTTAAGGAAAGAAATCACATAAAACACATATTTCTTCTAGCAAATATTTTCTCTTGTAATCTTGGTTTCATTATTTATTATCCTATGATTTTATTCCATCTTTGTACCTTATAGTTTGTATTATATAGGGTGTACATCTTTTGTAAGGAAGAACAGAGAATAATAGACAGTTCATACATTTCTTTACATGGTTATCATTCCCAGGTTCTTGACCGACGCCCTCCCCTTGCATTGTTCCTACCGTGTGGCCTGCCGCCATGACAGACACGGAGGCCGTCGTGTTGACAAGAGGGACGCTAGCAACAACGATGACGATGTCACGATGGTACGCCGTCGTCGTATCTCTCCATACGATCTTACTCCCGAGCAATGGAATGCAGTTCTCATGCCTTGTCTTTATCTCCAACAGGGGTCAACTTTTAACGAATCGTTGTCAGGTATTCCTTTACCTCGTTGGATTATTGATACAGGGCATCAAATCACATGACAGAATATTAATTTATTGAGTAATATTCAACAAACAGACCCTTGTACCATTGGTTTGCCAGATGGAAGCCGGGTTATATCAGTGAAATTAGGAACGGGTCTGTTTGACGGACGATTGATTTTGATGAATGTTTTATTTGTTCCTGTTTTAAGTTGCAATTTGATATCTGTTTCCCAACTGACAAAGGACTCGAAATGTGAAGCACGTTTTACAGACAAATCTTGTGTATTACGGGACCTAAAGACAGTGATTGGTGTGGTGAATATAGAGAAGGGCTTTACTACTTCAAACAAGATGGAAAACAAAAAGCGTTTAATGCCGTTAAAGAGCATAGTTTTGATTTATGGCATAAACGTTCTTGGACACCCCTCATTCGTGTTTTATCTTTTGTCCCTTTAGCAGGCTCTATTAAGAACAGTTGTTTAGCTAATAATTGTTGTGAGATTTGTGTACGTGCTAAACAATCACGTGCTAGCTTCCTATTAGCATTCATAATTCTAGTGGCATTTTTGACATGTGGCATTGTGATTTATGGGGGCCGTATAAAACACCAAGTCTGATTGGGTCTACATTTTTTTTGACAATCGTCGATGATCATTCTCGCGGAGTTTGGGTATATCTGTTGCAGTCAAAACGCGATGTGGTCCCGATTTTCCAACAATTTTGTGCTATGGTGACCCGTCAATTGAAAATTGTCAAGTGTTCGAGTGATAATGGGACAGAGTTTGAAGGGTTGAAGGAATACTTCCGGTACACACGGCATCATATATGAAACATCTTGTGTTTCCACGCCTCAACAAAATGGAAGGTTGAACGAAAACATCGTCACATCCTCAATGCGGCGCGGGCACTCCGATTTCAGGCTCTCTACCTATAAGTTCTGGGGCGAGTGTGTTCAAACAGCGGCAATCTCATCAACCGGACCCTCTTCTTTGCTAGGGGGTTTCTTTGATAAATTTATGGACGAGCTCCACCTTTATCTCACATTCGGTTTTTGGTTTAGATGTTTTGTGCATAATCAGAAGCGCATGGAGACAAATTTGCTGAAACGGAGTATTCCTGGTATATTTCTTGGCTATCTCCTAGCAGAAGGGTGGCGTGTTTATTGTCCAGACACAGGGAAAATTATTGTTTCACGAGATGTTATTTTCTCGGAGAATGTTTCCCCTTTTCGCAGGAAATAGAAGCAGACTCGAGTCGCCACCTCCTAGCAGGACAACCTCATCCCGAAGAGGAGGAGGAGTGCGTGGATTGTGTTCGGCCTATCCCCGGTGCCAGGATACCCGCCGAACCAGCCACCCAGACTAACGACCTGCCCGTGGGGTACTACTACCAACAGAGACGAGGTGGCAGTCTCGGAGGTGGGCGGAACTGCTGCCGGCAGAGATGGGATGCAACCCCCAGGGTTCCAGTCCCTGTTCTAGTTGATCCGAGCCTTGATCAAGTTGCTGACCCCGATGACAGGGTCGAGGACGGCGAACACGTACTCCTAGTGTTCGCCTTGCAGATTATGTAACATACACAGTCATTGGAGCCGCTAGCACGTTGTGCAAGTATCCCATCACTACCTATATTGGGTATTCGACAAGTTTTCCTTGACTCATAAATGTTCATCTTGCTTCTCTTGATACCGAAGTAGAGCCCAGAAATTTTCGTCAAGCAATTCAGTGTGAACCATGGAGGAAGGCTATGCGTGCGGAAATTGATCTTTGGAGAAGAATGACACATGGACACTGTACCTGCTCCTAGACATAAGAACCACTTGGGAGTAAGTGGGTCTACAAAATAAAAAGAAAATCTGATGGGAGCATTGAGCGCTACAAGGCACGACTAGTGATATTCGGCAATCATCAGGTTGAGGGTCTTGACTACAATGAGACCTTTGCCCCGGTAGTAAAGTTAACGACTGTTCGCA
>VALG01017185.1:0-12431 GCA_009835305.1 Ipomoea purpurea
GTTGAGTGAAATTATTTTTAATTTACATTATAATATTAATTAAAATATTACTCTGTACCATGGAGTTGAAAAAACGATAGGCCGTCATCGGGGCGTTCGGGGGGCGCCTTTTTATTTTTTTAAAAAATTGTTAAATTTTATTTGTTAAGAATGTTAATTATAAATTATTAATACTTAAATAGTTAATACTAACCTATTAAATATTAACCTAAAATAGCATTAGAGTTTGAACAATTTAATGTTTATTTCACTCAAAACATGTCATTTTGAGACGAGGAGAGAGAGCGAGAGAAGGGAGAATAATCCATTTAAAAAGAATGGAAAATAGCTTAATCGGGACCGGTTAGTCGGTGCCTAAGAGGGCCTAAGGGGGTCAGCGGGTATGCTTAGGCCGCCTTGGCAACGCGCCTAACAACAATTCATGGTGATACGCTAGGCCTTTGGCCAGCGTCTAGCGCCTAGACGTCGATTAATCGATGCCTGCCTTATGCGATGATGATTATTATTATATATAGTATATTATTATTATTATTATTATAGTAGTAGAGTAGTGTAGTAGTAGTGTAGTGGTGGTGGTGGTGGTATGACAAGTAGATAAAAACAATGCATAGTAAAGATTAACATGAATATAATTATGAATGCAATAAGAAAATAACAATTAATGACTAAATACCCTTATATTACAGAAACATTAAAAAAAATAAAAAAAATATCACCCACATATTTTCAACTAACCACACAATAATAGCTAAGGAAAAATAAGAAGCTAGCATTATTTAACTACTTTTTGTGGGGATTAGTTCAGTGAGCAACACTATAAATACCTTAACATTAAGATTTTACCTCAATCATCCAAAGGAAAAACAATAATACTAAAAAATCTACCCAACAAAGAGAAATGGATACAATATTTTATTGTGCCTTCACATTTGTATTATTCTTGCTAGCAGATCTTGGAGAGATGCTGAGTTCAAAGTTAAGGCAGAAGGCGATTCTGATATTAGTCCGGTAAATTTTATTATTTTCTTTGGAGAATTGTGTTAAAACACAGAAAATAGAAAAAGAAAGAACCACCCATGCCACCTATCTGTTTCAAGGCTCATATCTCCTTTGTTTGGAATTTTAAGCAATTAAAATAAACACTTCCAGGTTCATATATATGATCATATTTGATTATGGAGAAATTTTTAATGGCGTAGGAATTGTTGAAAGCTTGGGATGAAGCATGTGCGGCTACGACTCCCAGCATCATTGTGATCCCAAAAGGCACTTTCCAAATGAAACAAGCTCTACTTAAGGGTCCATGCAAAGCCCCAATTGAGCTTAAAATCAAGGCTATTTTGAAGGCCCCTCCTAATCCAAATGATATGGATTGCAAAAAGGAATGGCTAACCATTAATTATGTAGATGATTTCACACTCTCTGGTGATGGTACTCTTGATGGCCAAGGAGATGTACAAATTTATGGCCCAAAAAAAAGACACAGGTTTAAAAGTGATAAGTTGCCTAATGTAAGTCCAAAATTTTTATTTTATATAAAACAATTAAGACAACAATTTCTTTTTACTGATAGATCTATTAACTAATAATGTTTTTTTTTTTTCCAGAATTTGAGCCTCAATTTCTTAAAGAATTCGATCATCCGAGACATAACTTCTCTAAACAGTAAATTGTTCCACGTCAATGTTTTTGGTGGCAATAACTTAACGTTTCAGAAAATCACTATTAAAGCGCCAGCGGATAGTCACAATACAGATGGAATTCATATTGCAAAAATACGTGATGTTACGATTAAAGATTCTGTTATAGGAACGGGAGACGATTGCATATCAATTGGTGATGGGTTAGAAAACCTGAACATCGATGGTGTGACATGTGGGCCAGGACACGGCATCAGTGTGGGAAGCCTTGGCAAGACCCCTGGTGAAGAGCCTGTGAAGGGTGTCACCGTAAAAGCCTCCAAATTTATTGGTACGATAACGGCCTTAGAATTAAAACATGGCCTAATTCTCATCCTGGAGTCGTAACCGATATACATTATCATAAAATAGAAATGGAAGACGTCAAAAATCCAATTGTGATTGATCAAGAATACTGCCCGAATACCCAATGCTCAAAAGAGGTATGTAACACATATTTTTTTTTATGACTTATCTTGATGATGGATGATTTTATTAAAACTTAGCTTGTTTATTTTTATTTGTAGAAACCATCACTAGTAAAGATCAGCAATGTAAGTTATAAGAACATTACAGGGTACTTCTGCAACCGAGGAAGCAAGTGATCATTGCATGCAGTAGTGGGGTGCCATGTGAAGATGTTAAATTTGGTGAAATTAATTTGACCTTCAAAGGAGGAGCTGCAAAAACTGTTTGTTCAAATGCGAAACCTAAGTTAACCGGAAAGCAGATCCCCCAGTGACTTGCAAATGATGAGAGTTTTTTTTTTTTTTCATGAAAATGTAATCATAGACGGTTGGATAGAAATAAACAGTATGTGTAGCTTGTGGCATAGGCCATCCAATATGCTGCCCATGCTTGAATATGATGTTGACTTTTTTTTTTTTTTTAATTACTCGTAATATTTTTATGAAAAATACTTTCTATCCCTTGCAAATCAGCTGCAACCATATTATATCCTATCATTAGATGTCAAAATCTTAATTAATTCATTTTTTTTTGTAACTTGAAAATAATAAACCTCACTACCCCCCCAGTTCTCTTGCATACGAGAAAAGGTCAATACAGTAGAAATATGTAAATAAGATAATAACTAGAAATGAAAATAAATATAGTTCACTTCAATTTTGATAGAATTTATTTGCCACTAAAAAATAGTTTTAGTTAAAAAAAAGATTGCCAAGTATTATATTGATTTTGTTTTTACTAATATTACTAAGTTGTCCGGCACATGTACCTTAAAAAATACATCGATGATTTTAACACTACTACAAATAACATTTTTAACGTTGATTTTTTTACTATACAATGTTGATTTTTTTTCAACATCGATTTTGTATGATATGTTTAATTATATTTTAAAAAAATAAACGACCTTTTTAATTTTTAAATTTACTATACGACGTTGATTTTATTAAAAAACTACATTGTGTATAATTTTTAAAATTATTAAATTTATTTAATAATTCTTATCAAAATCTATGCAATTTTACAATTCACATAAGTTTTTAAAATATGTGCAATTTTGTATTCATAATTTCACAATTGATCAAGCTAATAAATCTCTCAGTTATATTAATCAAACTAATAAATATCACAATTAATCAAGCTAATAAATTTTACAGTTGATACTAATTAATAATTGTAATTTGAAACTAAAATTATCAACATTTTATTAATGTATTAACTCATTCATCAATAAGTAACTTAAGTTAGACGTCTAATGGTACTCGGGTTGGACTTCCATTTGGAAGGTTGGAGGCGTTATTGGTTCTTTGTGTTTAAATTAGACGATATGTCTTTATCTTTATCAATCTCTTGTTGATTGTATGACAATCTTACAAATCTTCTTGAAACTCCATAAAGTTGAAAAGAGATAAATAATTAATAAGCTAGTATTTTCAAAATTTTGAAAGAGAAAGATATTTCATTAACCTTATTCATTCCTTTGTATGCTTGGTTGGAAATTATTTTCAAGATGATTTTGATCATATAATAGCAGCATTCGTACTTCCTCTGTGTATGGCACACTACATTTGAATTACAATATAATTAAGATTTTTTATATATATAAAACAATAACATGTATGTTAGTTGCACAAAGTGTATGAAGGATTTACTGAACATGTAAATCCATTTTGGTGGACAACTTTGTTTCTTTCCCCTCAATATACTTATTGTCTTCACACACCTATTACTATAAGATAAAAAATATATGTAAGTACTTGACATCACTATACAAATAATAACTATTAATTATTTATAAATTTACATACGTTTTCATTATCTCTTTAATGTCCTCACATGGCTCGAGACCAATGGAATCAAACCAAAAAATTTCATATCTAATATATATATATATATATACTAATAAGAGCCCAAGAGAGTTAGGCCTATAATGGGTAGAAAAAATGGCGGTCGAATTTTTTAATCAGATTTTAATTTTCCTTAAGATTTCCTAATTTATCCTTAATGAATATGATTATCGTTAACTTTTCCGTTAAATATTATCTTTTCCGTTAATTTCTGTTAGTTCACCGTTAACTTACTCATTTATTTCAATAAGAAAGGTCTTATGTTCGAACCTCATCCCAATCAAAGTTGGCATAATTAGTACTCTATTTACTCTTATTAAATTAAAAAATAATAATTTAGTAGCTACAACAAAAATAACAAATATGCATTTCTTTAATTTAGAATTATGTGTCTACAATGTATTTATTCAAATAAAAAATATATTCATTATCAATAAATTAAATATGAGAAATAATTTCAAAAAAAAAAAATAAGAGAAATAATTTCATTAGTTATATCGCACATTGTCCCTATTATTAAAAAAAATTATTCCATTATCAGATAAATTAATTAAGAGAAATAATTGTAATTAGTTATATTATCTTGTAATTATTTCTCCCATGATAAAAACTTCTTACATTCAAATTTATACATTGATTATATTCACTACGTTGTCTATTATCTTTTTTGCACTATTTTTTTTAATTAAATATCAAAGTTATATACAAAATAATGCATCATATATTATTTGATCTTACCAATATTGTTTTATTAATATCATGAAAAAAATAAAAAAATATATAATTAATAAAGCTAATCATATTAACTATTTTGAGGGATTTGTTACAAAAAGAGTATTCAAATCACACAAAAAATTCAGAATGGTGAGAACTACCTCGCAATGTCCTTGTTGGCACACATCGCAGTTAGGGATTATATTATCATTTGACCAGCTGAATTATATCAGGGTAAAATGATAATTAAAAAAACTACCTCTTAGATTAACATGTAAAATGACTAATGGTATACAATATAATAATATAATAATAATAATAAAATAATAATAATAATAAAATAATAATAATAATATATATAATAATAATAATAATAGTTAAAAAAATAAAAAAATAAAAAAAATAAAATTAAGTTCAATCATATTTAACTACGTTGGATACATTATAAGAATGGATTCAATCACCAATTGAAAGTGGAAACACCTCTACATGTCTCTATTTCGCAATCAACGGTTAGCTCTTCAATATTAGAATTGACTTAATATTTTATGCCCTAATTTTATTTTCTCTCCCTTATGTACCGTTTGGTTCAACCATACTATACAATTATTTATTGACAATTATAATCAATCTTTACTATATTATCTTGCATTTGTAAACTTAGAATTACCTATTAATACACATATCAAACATTCAATTATCGAACAATTCCCAATATAATCTTTCTTGATATACTTTAAAAATATTAATTTAAAAAAAAAATATGGCAATGGCGTAAAAAACTAGTAATTAAGATAAATTGTCATCGACATCAATGCCCACTACAAATAAGTAATTTATTAATTTAAGTGAATATAATATATAGAAATAATATATATAAGTATTGTATTTAAACGTAATTAGTACTTACTTGAGAATATATGTGGCTAAACAACAATTAGTATTTAAATATTAAGAACAAATATAATCTAAAGTTACTACATTTAGCTATGTAAACAACTTTAATGGAAAATTTTTAAAAAAACAGTAAAAATAGAAAAAATTGTAAATATATAATAAAATAAACCCAATTTATAAGTTATTACTACAAACATGTATTTTCACTCGTGCGATACACGGAATGGATTTGTTATAATATTTTAAGAATATTTGGATCAATATACAATTACTCCGTATATAAATTATAAATCGAATATTATATTATATAATTTAATTGAAGAATTGAGTTGTATCACCTGTATTTTCTGATTTTATCCTTGCTAGAATTCGAACAAATAATTGTCCAATTAATAGCCAATTTGTAAACCTTATAAATAAAACTCACACTCAATTTGAACAAATCAAACCAAAATCGAGTTCTAATAAAAGTTAATGATGCAAACTTGAACCTAAATTTTTAAATTCAAGCTCGAACTCAAACTTGAGTCACTATAACTAGGGATTGTAAATAGGCTAGACCGGGCCAAACTTGGAAAAATAAGGCATGGGTCTGTGTTGAGAACTTGAGCGCTGAGTCTGTATATATGTTTTTTTTTTCTTAGCCCTAAGCCTGAGCCTACAATAGGCATGACCATACTTAAAACCTTTTTTAATGGCTATTTAATACAAGAATCATGTGAAGTCTGGGGAAATATAATGCTAAAGAGTCAATTCATAATGTATTATTAGATACAATAATTCTAATAAGTTTTGCTTATAATATCGAAATTAATTAGAAAAGATGCTACCAAGACTTTGTGGTCGAACAACAAAATTACTGCAACTTTTTAAATTGGAGGTCACAAGTTTGAACTCAAGTCAGATCATGTGTTTCAGTAGATATTTTTTGTTGTAGAATCAATCTTTTCAACATTTTTTCCCTGTGAAATTTCAATTCAATTCATTCCTTAATATTTTTTGCGAACTAAATGGCTGGTAATGTAGTTTTTTTTAATATTTGTTTTGGTATTTTTAATGACTAAAAGAACCTATAGGGGAAGTGAAATTTGTGTAAATGTATATTTTGTGGTGATAATATCTAGGAAAGGACAACTGGGGAAAAAGGATTAATAAAAGCGTTAATCTCGCTAGATGGCATAATAAAGAGAAACCAGCAAACAGTTTAAAAGCTTCCATGGAAATCTCTTGCCGGTTTTTTGCTGTCTTCTATGTTGTTAGAGAGGAACAAGAAAACATCCTTTTTGATACATTAGGATTTAGGTACACTTTAGACCAGACTAATTCTAAAACCCCAGTCTTATAAATTGAGAGTTGCCCGATCAAATCTACACAGATTTAGCTCACTATTCATGTATTTAAGAGAAAAGATTAAAGTTCAAAACTGATCAGCGATAATTGAAAATTATGTCTAAAATGGACAGATTTCTTATGTCCATTGATATTTGGATCTCCTTTCACTATCAGACTGAGACGTAGGGACCTTTGAAGTTGAAAATTCAATCTTTCTAACGAGAAATTATAATTTGTATTAATATTTGGTTTTTTCTTACCAAAAAAAAAATTAAAATTTGGTTTCTTGCATTATATGTATAGACGGATAAAGCTTCATTACTGGCAGAGGTGATACAGCATGTGAAGGAGCTGAAGAGACAGACGTCAGTGATCGCCGAGACGACGCCGGTGCCGACGAGCTAACCGTCGACAACGTCTCCGGCGAGGTGGGCAACAATAAACTATTGATAAGAGCGATGCTGTGCTGGCGACGACCGGTCGGACCTCTTGCGGACCTCATCAAGAGCCTGTAGGGTCTCCGGGTTGAAAGCATTGCGGGCCGAAATCACCACCCTCGGCGGCCGCATGAGGAACGTGTGTTCATCACCCGCGACGACGCCGCTGCGGCGCGGCGAATCCGACGGCACGACAAGTCGTTGCAGTCCATAAGCTCCGTGGAAGAAGTTCTGAGGGCGGTGATGGAGAGATCAAACGGCGGGAAGACCAGTCAGGGAGTGTGAAGAGACAAAGAACTAATAATATTAACATATTTCAACAACACCACAAATAATCTCATTGATGAAGGGATCGTGATTTACATTATTTCAGATGTTTTGTCGGGCCAGGATGTGGGGCCTTTGCAGTTGGGGATTCAACCTTTCGAGAGGTTTGGTTAGTTGAAATTTCATCACCACTAAGGAGATTATTATAAGCCAAGTTAGTGGGAGTGTTTAATGTTTAATTTAGAGAATATTAATTACAAGCTAAGTTTAATTCTTGGTTGTGGGGTTTATAATTTATGATTATATATTGTGGAATGTGACAAAATTTATTTGCCACTTGATTAGTTGGTTGGCTTTCTAATATTGAGATTTGGTGCAATGGTCAATTAATTAATTCCCTCATTTAGATGATATGGGATGAGAATGTAATATAAATCTTGTGGGTACTTTACAAAATTGTTATGGTGTTTTTTAACATAATTAGAGTGAATATATATGTTACTAAATATAAGTATGGTACAATTTCTTTAATGTTAGAATTCTAGTTTTACTATGTAAAATGTTTGTATGTGTAAAATCCTATTTGTGTGTGACTTAATGATTAGTATCCCATGATTGTCAAATAATTTGATTTTAGTACAAGATTAACAATATCAAATCATATCACTTAGAATACAATTTGGTGCAAATAAATCACTAATCAGTTAATTATTGACATATTTAACCAACTTTAACTATTTGACTTGATTAAAAAGTTAAAACATGTCTGGTAAATAACTTTTAAAATTAAGGAATGTTTGTCAAATGGTTGATAAGTCATGTTTTGATTGATTTGATCAATTTTAACAGATTGAGATACCATTAGATTTTCAATAAGCATAAGAAAAAAAATCTAATAAGGGTCCGTTTGAAACCCAGAAAATGACTTCTGGAAAATGTTTTTCAATTTTCAGTGTTTGGATGCAACAGGAAAATCAATCAACAGAAAATATTTCCGTTGCGGGGGAAAATGAAGCCATTTTGCGAAAAAATGACTTCTGCCAAAATTTGGAGGAAGTCATTTTCTGCCAAAATGTTTAAACATACAATTCTACTCATTTTCTAGAAAATAAACTAAACACAGCAAATTTTTCAAAATGCAACCAAACACTGAAATGAAAATATTTTCTGAAAAATGATCATTTTTCAAAAAAAAAAAAAAAAACATTTCCAGAAGTCATTTTCATACTTTCTAAACGTACCCTAAATTTTACTAATTCACTCAATAAATTTTCTCCTCAATCTCCCATCCAAGTCCCAACACCAAAACAATCCCCTAGTAGTAACTATTTGCAAGTCCTCATCTTTCGTTTTGTTTACTTCCATTTTGGTGTGCATTTTTGGTGTTGTTTGGGTACATTTCCAGCTCTGAACACAAGATAACTTGAGAGAATGGCGAGAGAGAGGGGAATTGGGAAAAGGATCTTTTTCGTGACTGATGAAACCTTAACACCCAAACCTTTACATAGAAATATAGGCGTTTGATTGATTACGTTTTTGTTGATGCTATGCATTATTCCAAAGGCTGAACCCCAACCCTAAGGGCCCCCTACACCCCCGGCCCGACAGAGCATTTGTTGATGCTATATATCTAGTACTGTAGTTTGTCGTTTGTCTAGTTGTGCATGTGTGGCGTCAAGGTTACAGTGTATGTCAGCTTATTTTAATTTGTCATCTCCGGCATCCTCAGCTCCTAGGCTGTCCATCACCGCCACCGTCTCTTCCTTTGTCCACCGCCGCAATATTCCTCATCCCAAAAAATTGAATCTCCAACTCCAATGGTCCCCACACCCCGGGTCCGACAAAACAATCGTCTAACGCATGTGCATACAAGACATAATTCTCACATTGTCGCTGTCGAAGTTTCGAATTTTGGTCTCTTCTCCCAAATACTGCTTACTAAACCAGTGAACTAAACATGTGAGGGGCAGACAGCTACTATCAACTAATATACTCCTAGATCCCATTTGATATGTCTAGTCCAATTAAAAAAGGTTGAGCGAAATTATTTTTAATTTAATTTTTTTTATAATATTAAGTTAAATATTACTTCGTACCATCGTTGAAAAAATGATAGGCGCTCATCGGGCGTTCGGGGGCGCCTTTTTATTTTTTAAAATTTGTTTAAAATTTTATTTGTTAAGATTGTTAATTACAAATTATTTAATACTTAAATAGTTAATACTAACTATTAAATAATTAGCCTAAAAAACATTAGAGTTTGAACAATTTAAGTTTATTTCACTCAAAACCATGTCATTTTGAGAGAAATAATCCATTTTAAAAAGAATGGAACAATAGCTAATCGACCGGTTAGTCGGTGCCTAAGAGGCCTAAGGGGTCAGCGCTTAGCTAGGCAGCCTTGGCCAACCGCCTAGACAACCAAATTATGGTGATACGCTAGGCGGTTGGCCAGCGTCTAGCGCCTAGACGTCGATTAATCGATGCCTATGCGATGGATGATATGATTATCTATTATTATTTTTTATTATTATTATTATTATTATAGTAGTAGTAGTAGTAGTAGTAAGTATAGTAGTGAGTGTGGTGGTGGTATGACAAGTAGATAAAAACAATGCATAGTAAAGATTAACATGAAATATAATTATGAATAGCAATAAGAAATAAATATTAATGACTTAAATACCCTTATATTTAACAGAACATTAAAAAAAATATCACCCACATATTTTCATCAACTAACCACACAATAATAGCTAGAGGAAAAATAAGAAGCTAGCATTATTTAACTACTTTTGTGGGGATTGTAGTTCAGTGAGCAACACTATAAATACCTTAACATTAAGATTTTACCTCAATCATCCAAAGGAAAAACAATAATACTAAAAATCTACCCACAAAGAGATAAAATGGATACAATATTTTATTGTGCTTCACATTTGTATTATTCTTGCTAGCAGATCTTGGAGAGAGTGCTGAGTTCAAAGTTAAGGCAGAAGCGATTCTGAATATTAGTCCGGTAAATTTTATTATTTTCTTTGGAGAATTGTGTTAAAAACAGAAAATAGAAAAAAGAAAGACAACACCCCATGCCACCTATCTGTTTCAAGGCTCATATCTCCTTTGTTTGGGAATTTTAAGCAATTAAAATAACACACTTCCAGGTTCATATATATGATCATATTTGATTATGGAGAAATTTTTAATGGCGTAGGAATTGTTGAAAGCTTGGGATGAAGCATGTGCGGCTACGACTCCAGCATCATTGTGATCCCAAAAGGCACTTCCAAATGAAACAAGCTCTACTTAAGGGTCCATGCAAAGCCCCAATTGAGCTTAAAATCAAGGCTATTTTGAAGGCCCTCCTAATCCAAATGATATGGATTGCAAAAAGAATGGTCAACATTAATTATGTAGATGATTTCACACCTCTCTGGTGATGGTACTCTTGATGGCCAAGAGATGTACAAATTATGCCAAAAAAGACACAGGTTTTAAAAGTGATAAGTTGCCTAATGTAAGTCCAAAATTTTATTTTATATAAAAACAATTAAGACAACAATTTCTTTTTACTGATAGATTATTAACTAATAATGTTTTTTTTTTTTTTTTTTCAGATTTGAGCCTCAATTTCTTAAAGAATTGATCATCCGAGACATAACTTCTCTAAACAGTAAATTGTTTTCCACGTCAATGTTTTTGGGTGGCAATAACTTAACGTTCAGAAAATCACTATTAAAGCGCAGCGGATAGTCACAAATCAGATGGAAATTCATGCAAAAATACGTGATGTTGACGATTAAAGATTCTGTTATAGGAACGGAGACGATTGCATATCAATTGGTGATGGGTTAGAAACCTGAACATCGATGGTGTGACATGTGGGCCAGGACACGGCATCAGTGTGGGAAGTTGGCAGACCCCTGGTGAGAGCCTGTGAAGGGTGTCACCGTAAAAAGCCTCCAAATTTATTGGGTACAGATAACGGCCCTTAGAATTAAAACATGGCCTATCATTCTCATAAACTGGAGTCGTAACGATATACATCTCATCATAAAGATTACGAAATGCGAAGACGATCAAAAATCAATTGTGAGTTGATCCAAGAGAATCACTGCACGAAGAAATACCAATGCTCAAAAAGAGGTATGTAACACATATTTTTTTTTATGACTTAATCTTGATGATGGATGATTTTATTAAAGAGACTTAGCTTGTTTTATTTTTATTTGTAGAAACGCATCACTATAAAAGACTCAAGCAATGTATAAGTTATAGAATACCAGGGTACTTCTGCAACCGAGGAAGCAGTGGGATCATGTTGCATGCAAGTGTGGGCGGTGGCCATGTGAAGCGATGTTAATTTGGTGAAATTAATAATTGACCTTCAAAGGAGGGGCTGCAAAAAACTGTTTGTCCAAATGCGAAACCTAAGTTAACCGGAAAGCAGATCCCCCAGTGACGTTGGCAAAATGAATGAGAGTTTTTTTTTTTTTTCAATGAAAATAGTAATCATAGACGTTGGATAGAAATAAAACAAGTATGTGGTAGCTTTGTGTCATAGGCCATTCCAATATAGCTGCCCATGCTTGAATATGATGTTGACTTTTTTTTTTTTTTTGTTTTAAAATTAACTCTAATATTTTTTATGAAAAATACTTCTTTCAAATACTTTCTATACGTAGAACTAACATCCTTGCAAAATCACCACTGCAACCGATATTAATATACAGTATTCCTATCATATCTTATCATATAGATGTCAAAATTCTTAATTAGATTCATCTTTT